>PVJC01001410.1:0-51238 GCA_004026665.1 Murina feae
AAAAGAATCTCACTCTCATGTGTCCTTTGTTCTCATTGTCCTTTAATGCACAAAAACACCAAATTACATTGATTCAGTAATATGTGTTAAGAAGGTACCATACTCCAGGTGCTCTGTTGCTATTAGCAAATGCAATGTCTGCTGAAGTACTTGTTTCTGAAACAAACAAAACCTATGTGCCCATTGCAACAAAGGTTATGTTAAAATAGGTTTTACCTATGTCAGGAGGCTATGACTCCAAATTCTCAATAAATTCTAACTCTGAAGGCATACATATTTCATAAAATTGCAGTGAATGACCTAATTGAACAGCATGCCATGCCTAAGGTTCCTATAGGAAAGAGCAGATTAAGTTACGATTACCATGTGGTTAGAATCAGAGAAACTAATAGAGGGATACTAGTTTCCTAGAGGATCAAGCCATCAGTTCCAGAGGAAGACAGATAATTCAAATACCACCCAAGGCAACTGCCGTGGCCAAAAATATTCTGTTAGAAGACAGAAAGTAACACATGTGGAAGGATTTCTAGAAGATAGGCATTTTCCACAACAGCAATTTTCCAAGTTACAGATTTGAAGGTGGATCTGGTTTAATTTAGCAAAATACCAAAAGTTGGCAGCAACCAGAGCAAAGGTCCTAGAAAGCAGAGAAGTATGTGAGTATGTCAGGGATTCTAAATAAAATCTGCTTCAGGGCTAGTTCCAAACCTATTAAGGAATTTGACATGGAAATGGAAACCAGTACTCACGCAGAAAACAAGTTCTAGGAGATATTGGGCACCTCATAACCTCATAGAATTAATGAATAAATTAACCATTCAGTAGTCATTATTCACCACTGAAACATAGTAATACATTGCATTTGACTTTCTTTGAGCACATGTTGTTTTGGAACCTACAATATTCAAGTATTCTGAAAGATTCTACTGGTGATAAAAAGAACACAGCTCTGACCTCATAGAGTTATCTAGGGATCTATGACAGTATACCCATAGCTAATTGATAAGGAGGTATGATAAATGAAAATAGTTGGCAAGTATTAAATTTAAAGGAAGGAAAATTAATTGTGGTCAAAATTAAAGGTGAAAGCTACAATTGGTTATGAGCAAGAGAGCAACTGAGATGAAATGGACAGATATGCACAGGCATCTATGCGAAAC
Organism: Murina feae; assembly: GCA_004026665.1. Classification (NCBI taxonomy): domain Eukaryota; kingdom Metazoa; phylum Chordata; class Mammalia; order Chiroptera; family Vespertilionidae; genus Murina; species Murina feae. Next base: position 1,161 of record PVJC01001410.1, read on the forward strand.
AGTACAGAGCTGTGGATGGAAGGTAGAGTAATGAGAAAAATGTTTTAGGATAGGGTCAAATCCAGAAGAGCCTTATACATTATTCTAAGTTTTCATTTTACTTTGATGGTACCAGGAACCTGGAAAGCTGTGAGCAGTAGGGTCAGATTCAAAGTGGCTTTATGATGTTCAGTTTGGCAGTTGTTTGGTGGATAGATAGAGAAGGAAGAAACTGGATGCCTATAAATCAATATGACGGCTATAACAAAGGTCAAGATTTCAAAACTTTAAAAATTATTACTCTCCATAAATTTCAATGTAGGAGGATGTAATTTTATATAAAATAAAATAAATTCATATAAATTGGATATTTTATAGCAAATTCATAAAAGTCAAATATTGAGTGTTTTAAGCATGTCAGAAATAATAAAAAACAATGTATTGTTGGTTATTCTACTTTACATTATAGGAAACTCACAACTACCATAGATGAAATGCCTTGAAAGTTTTTTAAGGAACATTTTAATAGAGTTTATAATAAAAAAAAAGAAAAGAAGGTCAGTTGCACAGCAAGAGAGGTCTCCATTAAATGATAAAAAAAATTCACAGTTCACTGCTTTTTCTGTAGTGCATCCCTTGCTTCTGTTTCTTGCTTGAGTTTGGGGCCAATAGCAATTGCAGGTGAAGGTGGCACAGGTCAAGATGCCTTTGAGGTGGTGAACTCCATTATCATATAGCAAAAAAAAAGAAAAATAGGAAAAGCATGAGCAGAATTCTCTAGGGAAAGAAATCTTAGAATAAAAACAATTTGCGGTTATCCTCCAAAAAACTAAATTTCTATTATCTTAATTTTGCAATCAATTCTTGATTATGTATACTAATTGGGAAAGCAGTGGCACATTAATCTCACATTCATTTAAATGTGATGATGACTCAAGGACACTTGATAATACTCATGGCCTGTTGAGGTTCTCTGAAGACCATGTTCCACTGATCTAATACCAGTATTCCAACACAATTTTTTAGGACTTTTGAGTGCCCTTGAGAAAATCATGAAAAGGAGTGAATAAAATAAGAACAATGAGTATTCCATTTTATTGTATTAACTATACAGAACAGAATGGGCATTATCAACTTAAATACAATTCTCACAGGGCTATTTCCTGGAATATACTACTTGGGCAAAGTGTCCATATAGTTCTCTAATGGAAAAGCGCTCTTCTAAAACTTACAGAAAGTAAAATAAAATCTAAGTCAATATACTGTATGATCTGGATGGCGTGGCTAGGGGATGACCTTCGATCTATGAACCAGGAGATTAAGGTTCAATTCCCAGTCAGGGCATATGCCAGGGTGGGCTTGATCCTTAGGGTGGGGCATGCAGGAGACAGCAGATCAGTGATTCTCTCTCATCATTGATGTTTCTATCTCTCCCTCTTCCTTCCTCTCTGAAATCAGTAAAAATAATAAATGAATCAACCTGCTGTGTTATGAAGTACCACATAGCTACAACATTTCAAAATCTGACTTCATACACCATCATATTCAGAAGGGAATTAGTCTTCTAGAAAGTAATCTGAAATGAGCAGTTTTGTTCTCCCTCTCTCTCATTGCCTCTCCAAGTGTGCTTACGTGTATATGATACATAGGTCAATTTGCAATTCTGATGAAAGCATATACTCTAATTTCAGAAAAATGTGAGTCAAATACTTTACATACAATTTGAGGATGTTCACCAATCCCCTAAAGCCCTTTCTAGTGAAACAGTGAGGGTTTTTGCCTTAAGTTCAAGGCCTTTAATTCCAGCCATTGCTGTCCCAGGAGTGAGGAAGGCCTTGTGTTAACAAGAGAAAATTGTTGTTTAAGTTTGTCTCCCAGTTGGATAACTAGGAAATGAAAATAATCATTGTCCTACTCATAATTATAAAAACAGCCAATACCTAAATTAAGAATTGATGTCTTTATTTAAACTTCTTAATGTAAAACAGCTGTTACTGTTTAAACAACTTACAGTTGTTTTGTAAATGATAAATAAATAGGAAACTACAAGAATTTTAGAAGCTACTCAATACAAGGTTGTAAACTTATTCTTAAATGTTCCATTAGAATATGAAGTTCTTAACAGGGGACATGCATTAGCAAAAGTAGTGCTTTGTCTATGATTACTTCTCCTTTAAAAGCCTAGCACCACTTTGCTTGTGAGTTTAGGCATTTTATCAGTTTTAACCATTGTTTTCATGTATGTGTGGCTTTGTAAGACACAGGACAATATTTAAGTTATTTTAAGAATATAATTAGCCTGGCCTGTGCTGCCCAGTGATTGAGTGTCAACTCATGAACAAGGACATCAGGATTTGCTTCCCGATCAGGGCACAGGCCCAGGTTGCAGTCTCCATCCCCAGTAGGGGTGTGCAGGAAACAACTGATCAGTGGTTCTCTGTCATCATTGATGTTTCTATTTATTTTCCTCTTTCAGAAATCAATAAAAACTTATTTAAAAGAAAAATAAAAGAGAATCAGACAACCTAGAAGCTTACCTGAGAAGCCTAGGGGAATGGTAAAGTGGGTTATTTCACTTTTAAAGGAAAATCCTCCAGCACCCACAGTGCTGACTTACCCAAGAGACAGCAGAGTGATAGAAAACTACAGTCGCCGACACTCTTGGAAGACAAGTAGTTCGAAGGGTAGGAACCTTAGTGTGAGAATTACAAGGGGGCTTTTCAGGCTTGATGGGATTCTCACCCTGATCACGTGACATCAACAGTAGTTGGACCTGAAGGCCAAGGAGTTCTTCACCTGGGGCTCTGCTATGTGTTCTTTTCTCACAGGAATACAGGGAAATTGAAATGTTTCCAACAGAAACATCTACCTGGGATGTTTTGGAATCTTTTTCTTAATCTTTGCTATCCTTGTGACAATATCATTACATATCTATATTAAAATGAATAAAAAAACATGGACATTGTGCTCAAAGTAATAATATACACAGGTCATTTTAAATATGTAAAAGTAAAGGTAACAAAGACAATATTAACTAAAGTGTAGGTGGCGTAGAGATATGGTAAAAACTTGATCGCTTTCATTAAGTGTATCTATACTAATAAAAGGGTAATATGCTAATTAGACCTGATAGACCGGATGTCTTCCAGATGTCCTTCAGGACAAAGCCCCAGCTGCAAGGGCCCAGGCAAGACACCACAGCTGTGAGAGCCCATTGCAGAACCCCAGCAGGGTGGGCAGGACCTCCTTCTGTGCAGGATCGATCACAGAGCCCAGGCCAGGTGGGCAGGGCCTCTCTCTGCTCTGCGATTGATCGTAAAGCCCCAGCAGGATGGGTAGGGCTCCCTCTGCACAGCATGGATCACAGAGCCTGGGCAGGGTGGGTAGGGCTCCCTCTGTGCTACCTGCCATCAATTGCAGAACCTTGACATGGTTGGCAGGGCCTCCCTCTGCAGGGCTCCCAGACTGCAAGAGGGCACAGGCCAGGCTGAGGGACTCTCCCAAGGGCACAAATTTTGTGCACCAGGTCTCTAGTCTATAATAATAAAAGTATAATATGCTAATTAGACTGGATATCCTTCCAGGTGACCTTCTCGATGAAGCTGGGGCTGCAAGGGAAGCCCAGGTCCCGGGTGCTGGCAGCTGGGGAAAGGAAGGCCTATTCTTGCACGAATGTCGTGCATCATGCCTCTAGTTAAGTGATAGGGCATTTTTCCAACTAAGTTTGTTCTTCTTGTTCATTCCATTACTTATATATTCATTCTTCTCTTTTCTTGATGTGGCTTCCTTCCTTCAGTTGTCTTTAGCATACTTCTTAAGATTGTGTCTTTGGCCCTAGCCGGTTTGGCTCTGTGGATAGAGCGTCAGCCTGTGGACTGAAAGGTCCCAGGTTCGATTCCGGTCAAGGGCATATACCTTGGTTGTGGGCACATCCCCAATAGGAGGTGTGCAGGAGGCAGCTGGTCAATGTTTCTCTCTCATTGATGTTTCTGTCTCTCTATCCCTCTCCCTTCCTCTCTGTAAAAAATTAATAAAATATATATTTAAAAAAAAAAAAAGATTGTGTCTTTGTTCCTGTTCTTATTCTCCCACTAGGGGCCTGGTGCACGAAATTCATGCATGGGAGAGGGGAGGGGTCCCTCAGCCCAGGCTGCCCCCTCTCACAGTCTGGGACCCCTCAGTGGATGTCCTACTGATGGCCCAGTCTGGCAGGTGCCATGTTTGTGTGTGTCTGTGTGTGTGTCCTCTGGGGGCCTGCCCCCAACTACACTGTGGCTGGTGGGCCTTAACTCCTCCGTGATCTGCCCCCCAGCAACCACAAAGCAGCTAAGCCCGCCTGGCCTCAGGACAGCATGCAGGGGTGTCTTAACTCCTCCATGATCTCGCTGGTGACCATGAAGCAGCCAAGCCTCGCATGCTGCTGTCCCATGGCTGGCCAGCCTCCATCTTGGCTGGGTTAATTTGCATACAGCCACTCTGATTGGCTGATGGGCATGGCTTTGGCTGGTGGGCATGGCCCAGGTGTCCCGGAGAAATGGTTAATTTCAATATTATGCTTTTATTAGAGGAGATATGCGGTGCCAAAACAAAACAAAACATAAAACACAAAGAAATGACAACAAAAAAATTCACTCAATTTTCTTTTGAAAAAGTGAATCAAAACCCTATTTTGCTAACTACTATGCATTAGAAGCATTCATTACCTCTCAACCAGATCAATGCACTAGTCCTCCACTGATACCTGAAGGTCTACACCTCTCCCTACTCCAGCCATCAAGTGGCTGCATAAAAGCAGTTCAAATTACAGAACAAATTCCAGAGGATATTCCATACCTTGAAATATTTAGACCTTATCTCCTTTTCTGTTCCTACATCTTCATTTCCAAGCACAACTAAAACTTGCTTCTCAAAAGATGCCATGCATTTTCATACATTTGCTTGTACTTAAGATGCACAGTCTTTTCCTTCTATCTGATGTGCCTCACTTTTCTTTCATGACTACTCTCATTAATCTATCCATGATTTCTCAGGTCATAATATTTACTATTTTCTCAGTCTCCACAGAACTATATTTAATTTTCCACTTGCTTTCATTTATATTAAATTTGCTTAACTTCCCTTCCCTTGTTTCATGAAAAACATGCCATTTGAAAAAAAAAGTTTAATTGTACCATTAAATTAACATTCACATTTCTCCATCCCTTTATTTACTCCAAACTAATCTGTTTTCATCCTACTCTTTACCATTTTTTTCATTCCCAGAACAATTCAGGACTCACTTACTTGTAAATTTTTTTCTTCACTAATGTTTGAGGGAGGGAAGTGTCATTGTAGTGAGAATGGTCAAATTGCCTTGTAATCTGAGAGAGCTGGGTTTGAATTTTGAGTCCAGTACTGCCTAGCTGTGTGGACTCGGTTACTATTCTTGTCATTTTCAGCCAGAATTTCCTCATTTACAAATAATCTTTATAACATTTACCATTTAGGATTTTTATAAGATAAATGCATTAGTGTAGGTTAAGTGTTCAGCCAGTAAGAGGCATTAAGATATGTTACTTCTCTCTTCTTCTTGTTTATGTCTCAATAAAGAATTAGGTACTCTTAATTATAAACCATGCAGAGCAAATTCCCACAGTGGGCCTTAATATTTTTTTTACATTAAAGTAGAAAACCTTTATTGGCACAGTCATTCCTTTCCTTGTTATGAATGCTCTTTTATGACTTACACTTCCCTACGTTAACATCCCAAATGTCTCGATTATGAGAAGTAACACAGTACAATGAAAGAGACCCGCATTCTAATCCCAGATGTGTCACTCCATTATTGTACGCTACAGGCAAGTTAATTAAACTCTCTGAGTTTCTATTTACATATCTGTAAAAAATCAGTGTAATAATGATTACCCAACCAAAGGACTGTTTGAGCATTAAATAAGATTGATTTGATGCACAGTTGTGTGTACATGTATAGGTGATGATTCTTGAAGGAAATTGTTTTATGGTTTGACTATTTCATGAAGTTGAATAATATATCATCCACAACTGACATGAAATTGTGTAATATAATCAAATCACTAGGTGAATCTAGACAACATTTCCCTCTCTAATGTATTCCTCTAGCCAGAATAAAAAAAAAAAACAAACATAGCTGAGTCAATATTATACAATCTTACACACCTTCTTTTGATTTTAGTTTTATCCATTCTGTTCTTGTTTCTTATGAGTTTGACAGTATATGTGAATATATTTCTTCTTATTCTCTTCTACTGTTCCCATGGTTCATAATGCAGGCTGCATCTCAACATCATCTGAAGAGCTCTAGAGAAAATGTGGATGCCTGGATTACACTCTAGATCTATTGAATCGAAATCTCACACTAATTCTTAAACTTTCCCATGCATCAGATTCATCTGGAGGACTTCATAAAGTGCAGGTTTCTGGACCTCATCCCCAAAGAATTTGATCTATTTGGTCTGTAGTGGAGCTCAACTATTTGCTTTCCTAACAAATTCTCAGTAAAACTAATGCTGCTGGTCCAGGGAACACTTTTGAAAACCACTGCACTATAGAGAGACTCAGGTATCAGGATTTTTATTTAAAAAAATCTCACACAATTCTAATACATACCAAGTACATATTAAATGTTATTGATTATAACATTTATTGCTGTGCCACTATTTTCAATTTACAATTTGGATAGCTATCTTTGGTTTTCAAGGTAGTGGGGTAGGCACATCATCTATCTACCAATCTGGTCATTCATATATTCATTCATTTATTAATTCAACACTTACAATTGCAATAAATTCCTTACCACCAGGTTTCAAGGTCTATTGAGGAAGACTAACAAATAAGTAAATAAAAATCAGTGCCATACACATGTTTAACTTTGGGCTATAGGATTAAGGAAGATGGCTCATGTGACTTCAAAGAGTGTACAGTGTCAGAGTCAAGCCTTAAGTCACCAGTATGAATTCAACAAGTGAACCAAATAGGGAACACATTTCTAAAACTCAGTTTTGTTTTGCTTTGTCATTTCTATTTTCCTAGGATGCAAATTATAATTACTTCATTTCTTGGAAGACTCATTTTGTTATAAGAGATGCTTGTCACTAAGTGATCTAGCCTGACTGTGGGACACTTGGGTGGGATGCAGATGGAACAAGAACAAATAAATTTGCTCAAGCTCTACTGAAATTCAGTACAAGTTTTAAAGTCAATGTCAGCACAAATCCACATTCTATAACTCAGAATAATCCTTACTTAGCAAAAAGAGCGTAGGACAGAGGTGCAACAATTTTTTTCTAAAAAATGTATCGCAGTTATTTATTCCGGAGCCCCCGAGTGCCCCCATTGCACTTGGCATCCAGAGTTACTTATGCTGGTCAGTACCAGCTGAGAAAGGCTATAAATCAGATTCCTTTCCCTGGCCTCGGTTGGTGCCACTGAAAGAATAATTAGCACCTGCAGCACAGTCTCTGATTGCAATTTTGTGCCTGTTTATGCATCATTTCAAGTAGAAACCAAACTACTTCTGCTGCCCGTTCTGACCACCTGCCACCCTTTTGCTTCGTTGTTTCTCTAAATATAACCTTCAGATTAGTCTGAGGCGCAATAGACAACCTAACAAGCGTTTCAGACAGCCACAGTTCACAGGCCTGTTCAATACAATGCTAAGTGCCAGTGGTGTGCTTCTCTGTACTGATGCCCAGCTGCTAAATCGTCGCTGCAAGTTCCCATATTTTTCCTGTTAACAATTGCTGGTGTTGCCAAGTTTCCATTTAAATATTTGAGGTGAGTATACAGTTCAAATACACTAGTGAGAAACATAAAAATGCTTCATTTGTCCCCCTGACTCCAGCGCTGAAGTAAATAATATCTGCTTTGCTCCTGCCTGACACCCGCGGTGACACATTCCAATCTTTCTCCTGTTTCAGTTTCTAATTGCACTTCCCTGAAATATTGAACTTGTCTGTGTATACCAAGCTGCTTTCACTGATAATCTCAAATTAACCTCCACTATTTCACAATATATGCAAAACAATAATATACACCTTTTTGTAACGTATGCAAGGCAAAAAAAGTAGTTTTGGATATATATTCCAGAGAAAATAGAATATTTACAAAAACAGAGAAGCATAGAGCTTTAGCAAAGCCTTGGTTAAAATTGTCTCATTTGCACTTAAAGAAATCCAGACAAAATAAGGTTGTATAACACAGATCCTTAAGGGAAGAACTAAAATTCCAGATTTTGTGACTTCACAGTCAGAAATATTTTTATTAAACTGAATTTGCAAAGTGTTTCCTGATAAAACTGTCTAATAATGGCAAAGATAATGTACAGAACTAAAATGGAATTATGTACTACTAAATGAAAATGTCAATTTTTTATATTTTGGAAATTGTACTTGTGCAAAATTAGTTTATCTTTCAGCTGTTGTCTAGGTTCATTTGTTAAAGATGCTCTTCTAAGGCCAATGCAATGTATCCAATTCTGCTTTAATGATGTCATTGTCTACACTTTTAATTTGACAACAGTATTCACTTGTCTCTTCAGAGCATCAGACAGCTGCGGAAGTGAGATCCAATTGCATATTGGCAGGAGACCACAGACATATAAGGCTGTTTTGGGTACAATTGTGGTTTAATTTAGGCTGATGAGAAAACACACCAGAGCTCGCTTGACAGGAATTTGGTTACATCTTTTGCTGACTATTTATGTACTTCTAAATTTCTACAGTTCTAAAGTAATACAGATTTTTTTGTCTATTAAACATTTTATATATTGAAGAGCCTAGAAACTTCAGATTCTAAGGTTGTTTAGTCCAAGCAGAAATTTCACTACAAAAAAAAAAACACAACAGATAATTTAAGGAATATTCTTAAAGTCACACAGCTAGCTCACCGCAAAATTAAATTTCAGAATTCCCAATGTATTCTAATTGCCACTAAACAAGAGATTTTTTTATTAGGCATTCTTAAGCAAATGTCATGTTTAAAATGATAGTGTCAACATAATTTCTACTAAATAGTATGCAATTTACCTCATTTAGATGATCTCAGTGCACTCATAATACTATGGTTTTCTAAAGCCAGTCAATAATTGTTCTGTGCTTCATTTTGTTTAACTGTAGCTAGATCTCCTTTCTTATCTAAGAATCTTAGAATTAGACTGTGTCTGAGAGTTCACCTTGCACTATCTTCTGTGTATTTTATTACATTTATGCATTATTCCACTGTGTGAATTAGCTAACACTCCAAGCAGAAAACCTTGTGAGGCAACATTTCTTTACTAGTAAGCAGACAGATTCAGTCATTGTTTTATTCATTTATTTTCTACATATGAAAAAGATGATGTGAGCAAGCACTAAGACAATAAACAGTAAATAACAATCGGTGACAACAGTCATTCACACACCAGGAGAAGACAAAAGCAACACTTCTGCATACATAAGCATAATGCAGATTAAAACTAGTGAGTTCAAAATAAAGCATTTAGATGAAGTAACAAGACCTCACATTCGCTAAGCCATTGCTTTATGCTGGACACTACCCTTGTAAGAGAGATAAATGCTCAGGGAGGTAGACAGACATCCTTTTTATATTACTCGTGAGAAAACCAAAGCTGGGTGAGTCGAATGCTATCTGAAAGCCACACAGCGAGTTAGTGGTAGATCTGAAATTTTAAAAAAAAGTCTCTTTCTCACCACCCTTCCACACTATGATAATTACTAGTCTTAAAGGAAAAAAGAGGACTATTGGAGTTAGAATGGGATAAAATATCTCATGATTAGAAAATAAAGAGGAAAAAAACACGACAAAAAGAAATCTTAGATCCTGTACAACTGAAGTGCTTTAGTTTTGAGAAAGACAACTTTGAGGGAATAAGGAAGGAAATCTGGGCAACATCAGATTACAGAGAACATGGGATGCCATTTTTTGTTAGTTATTGAGGTCGTATTGAAATTTTTTGAGCATAAAAAATGACAATCATCGAAAATTTCAAGAATATTAATTTTGGAGGAATTTGAGAAAATAGATGAAGCCAGAGATAGAGAGGCAAGAATGTTCAATAGTAATAAAATATGAATTTTTAGGAGTGAAATAGGCAGGTTTAGGAAATTTTAAAAATTAATGGTCCCTGGAAAAAACACAAGGGAGAGGCAACAGTTATATTCACATAAGATAAGGAACTGGGAGTAGCAAAAACGTCTTTTATACCAATTTTTACAGAACTCATAGTACCAAGATAAATATAAACATTTGTCCTCAGCCTGTGTTCTGAAACTACTTGCCCTTAAGCAATAAAACAACATAAAAAATACTACTTACATTTTGACTTTCATTATCCATATACTGTATATTCATTTCAAATGGGATGGTAACACAACCACTTGGTTAAACAGTTTTTCCACTTTAAATACATCTAGGAGTAATGTCAAAATTGCTAAGAATGCACACACCATATGAACAATTAATTTCAACTTATTCCACAGATAGCTGAATGAATATATGCTAAAATGTCACTACAAGAACATCTTATGCCCTTGCTTATATTAAAGAACATTTGATGATTCATTAAATAAACAATACTCTGATGCTTTAAAAATTATTTTTGTATGTAAATTTTTTAAAATAAATTTTATTAATTTTTTACAGAGAGGAAGGGAGAGGGATAGAGAGTTAGAAACATCGATGAGAGAGAATCATCGATCAGCTGCCTCCTGCACACCTCCCACTGGGGATGTGCCCACAACCAAAGTACATGCCCTTGACTGGAATCCAACCTGGGACCCTTCAGTCTGCAGGCTGAAGCTCTATCCACTGAGCCAAACCGGTTAGGGCTCTTTTAATGCTTTTATTTATTAAGAAAATTTTCTGGATTAGGGCATACATTGGAAAGGGCATCTTTTAATGGTTTTTAGGTGAGCTGCAATGAATCTTTTGATTCTCCATACTTTGATGTTATTCATTTCATTATAGTTTTCTTTAATCATGTTTTTTAAAATATATTTTTATTGATTTCAGGGAAGAAGGGAGAGGGAAAAAGAGATAGGAACATCAAAAATGAGGAAGAATCACTGATTCCCTGCCTCCTGAATGCCTCCAACTGGAGATTGAGCCCACAACCTGGGCATGTGCCCTGACAATTAAACCATGACCTCCTGATTCATAGGTCGACACTCAACCACTGAGCCACACTGGGCTGGACTAATCATGTTTTTTATTATTGCCTTTATACCAAATTATCTGTTTCCTTAGGAGCACATATAATTCTCAACTCAGATATTTGTTTCTTCTATATGTACCAACTGCTCACTGATTATTTTCATTCATTCTTAAATAATGTGTAAGAAATACATTTTACCTCCAAACCAGTCATTCGATATTTTTCATGTTAATACTGCCTGATATGTATACTCTTTTGTGACATTTTTAGTTTCTTTTCAGTCATCCATCCCACACAAATATCATAGTGTTATTTTTTTCATTTCAGTGTATAGCCTCTTCATGGTGATATGGGATTTTTGGACTGGAACATGTGGTGTTCCCCTGAGCAGGATGGTTCCCCGGATTCTCTGTCTGTCAGACTCGAAGAATGACTCTATGAGCAGAAGATGGTATAGAAAAGGTAGAGGTTTATTGAAGAATAAGTACAAACTCCCATGTGGGGAAGGGGAAAGAATCTCACAGGCACAGGCTCCCATGTAGGGAAGAGTAAAGAGTCCCACTGAGTTCCTGTTTCCATGGTTATAAAGACTGCAATCCTGTGTCCTGATATCCCTTCTGATTGATCAATATTCCCTTTGATTTGGTCACTATAGAAACTCTTGAGCTTAAAGGTCAAATTTCACATGGGACAAATGAGGCCCTCTTCCCTCATTGTTCTCCCATTCCCTCTGCACTTTCTTCCTGCTTCTCTATTTTATAAATATAGACCTTTTGTTACTCCCAGTTCCCTTATTTTGTGTAAATGTAACTGTTGCCTCTCCCTTGTCTTATGGAAATGTATCCTCTCTGTGTAGCCCTGTGTTTTTTCATGGAATCCCCCAATTCTAAAAATTCTCTAAACCTATCTATTTCTCCTAAAATTCAATTTCAATGGTATTTCTCTCTCATGGTGGGTTTCCTGCATATTATTGAGGATGCTAATAGATTTCTGAATAATTCCTCTCTTTAAACATAACCTGCAGAAAGCTATGTAATCCTACTCTAAGTCTTCAATATTATATATCATTATCAGACATCAATATAGTTTGCTGTTGCTTTGCTTATTGCAAAATATATATCTACTTGAGGCCCAGTGCATGGGGCCAGTCCACCCTGATGGAGTCTGATTGAGGCTGAGCCAGCAGGGAGGAAAAGATGCAGAAGGTTTGCCGGCTGGACCCACTCCCAATCAGGCTGGTTGGCTGGCTGCAGTGGGTATCATAGCAACCAGTCTTTCTGGTGTTCCAGTCACTGGATTTTTATATATATAGTACGCCACTTTGTCTAAGTCATTATTCAGTTGAGTCTTGATCAAGCCTTTCTCACAGACACAGCTTATAAGTAAGTCAAAATGCACAATTCCCAGATTGGTCTCTTGTGTCTAGTGAGTGTTCTTGGACCAAGATTATCCTAATTGTATACTATAATTAAGAGTATAGCTTTGAGGCCTAGCTGGTTTTGCTCAGTGGATAGACCTGCAAACTAAAGGGTCATGGGTTGGATTCCAGTCAAGGGCACTTGCCCAGGTTGTGCGCTCAATCCCCAGTAGAAGGCATGCAGGAGGCAGCCAATCAATGGTTATGTCATCATTGATGTTTCTATCTCTCTTTCTCTCCCTTCCTCTCCAAATCAATTTTTTAAAAAAGAGTATAGCTTTGAAACCAGACTTGAGTCCCAGGCTCTACTATTTACTAGATATTTGACTTGATAATAGTCAAAAGTCTTCTCCTTTGAAGACTCAAATCTCACTTCAAAATAAAACTAATAATAACATCTACTTTGTTGGTTGTGAGGGGTAACTGAGTTAATGTCCATAAACAGCTTAGAATAACACTTGTCACATAGTTTTCCAAAAGTGTTGGCTATTATTTTTTTCCTCACTCTCACCATTATCCCTTGACTCTCTGAAACTTCAATCAGAGAAAGAATAAGAAAAGTGTATTACACCACTTCATTTGGACTCCTCTGACTTTTGCCCCAAACTATTCTATATAATGAAAGCCTATGTAGAAAAAAAAAAAAAAAGCGTAGGTGGCATCATGCGACACCCTTGCATGACACTGTTACAAGATGGCTGCCACAAGATGGTCACCACAAGATGGCCGGTAGGGGAGGGCATTTGGAGTGAGATCAGCCCTGCAGGGGAGGGAAGTTGGGGGCAAGATTAGGCCTTTAGGGGAGGGCAGTTGTAGCTGATCAGGCCGGCAGGGGAGGGCAGTTGGGGATGAGATCAAGCCTACAGGGGAGGGCAGTTGGCAGCTATTGAGCCGGCAGGGGAGGGCATTTGGGAACGATCAGACCAGTAGGGGAGCAGTTAGGCATCAATCAGGCTGGTTGGGGAGTTGTTAGGGGGCAATCAGGCTGGCAGGTAGAAGCAGTTAGGGGCAATCAGGCAGGCAGGCAGGTGAGCAGTTAGTAGCCAGCAGTCCCAGGTTGTGAGAGGGCAGTCAGACATCCCACAAAGGGTCCCATATTGGACAAGGTGCAGGCTGGGCTGAGAAACACTGTCCCCCCATGAATGAATTATTTTGCACTGGGCCTCTAGTAGCATAATTGTGTATACAAAATCTTTGAAGAAGTGACTTACTCCCACATCAACTCATCCAACCCTCTTTCATTCACTGCCCTATGTTTTCTCTATGTGCATTTTATATTTATTATTTCCTAATGGTTATTTAGAGAGATCAGGGTTATTTAGGGTTAGTGATGATGGCATGAGGTTAAAAGATCCTGGGTACTCAAAGTACAATATATACACTATTGGAATGTTATCTATTTTTATATTCATTTAACCATTTTATTTTCTTTTTTAGCCAAAGACCAGACATGAAGAAGAAGTAGATACACTTATTATAGTCTTTCAAGTAACAGTAATTCCATTTCATTTGTCAACTAGCAGCCTGGTGCACTAAATTCGTGCACTTAGGGGGGGTATTCCTCAGCCCAGCCTGCCCCCTCTCACATATTGGGAGCCCTCAGAGGTAGTCCTACTGACGGCTTAGGCCTGCTCCCTGCTCCCCTTGGGGAGTGGGCCTGAGCCACAGTCTGGCCTCCCTTTGTGGGAGGCAATCACGCTAATCAGAGGGAGCCACCAGCCCCATCACCCCGCTGCTACAGCCACTGCCAGTCACCGCAGCCACCAAGGTGTTTTCATTAACACGGACTACAGTCCCTTCATCATGAAAAAATGACAACTTTCTTTAGGCATTTTCAAGACGTGTCTTTCATAGGATATGATCTTTCTTTCTTTCTTTCTTTCTCTCTTTCTTTCTTTCTTTCTTTCTTTCTTTCTTTCTTTCTTTCTTTCTTTCTTTCTTTCTTTCTCCTCACCTGAGGATATGTTTCCATTGATTTTTAGAGAATGTGGAAGAGAAGGGAAAGACAGAGAGAAACATCAAAGTGAGAAGAAGACTTCGATTGGTTGCCTCTCGCATCGGCCCCGGGCAGGGAGGAGCCTGCAACCTAGGTACATGCCCTTGGTCAGAATTGAACCCAGACCCTGCAGTCAGCAAGCTGAAGCATGATTAAATGGATTATTAAATGGTTATAGAGACTTTAGTGGGAATTTGGAAGAAGCAATGACAAGTATTGCTAATTAGGTACAATTTTAACTAAGGTTTCTTAGAGGACATAGTCTATTATGTAAAGGTTTGGGATTCAAGGTGTTTTGTTCATTTTTTTCCTAAAAAACAAGAGCAATAGAAAAAAAGTGCTAGTGATTTATAGTGAAAAAAATTTAGCATTCTTTAGAAAAATAGTAATTCTGAATTTAATTTACGTCCTTGTCAAGAGACCATTGATATACCCATTATGAATTCCAGAATGAACTGAATAAAATTTAGATAGATAGAAGATTAGATAGATAGATTTCTCCTCAGATGAACCTCAATTGATTAAATTAGTGACTAAATGAAGCAGGTGGCTTAGCAGAGGGAAGGGAGGACTCCTGTGATTTCAGTTGAGCTTTTGGGAATTCTGTCACCATTTAACGGGATAACAAATCATAAAGTCATGGATGCTTAGGGATTAATAATAACTAAAAATTTAGAAATATTAATTTTGATATGCCAATAGAGCATCTTATGGGAATTGGCAATAAGCTATTAGAAAGAAGAATATCCCCATATTAATTCATAAATTATTAATAAATGTTGAATGTTGTATGCAATGTGACTGATACTGAACCAAGATCTGAGATATAACAATGCACAAAATCTACTTTATTTCTCCTTTTAGAGACTTATGTAGCAGCATAAGTCTATACAAAATTCTCAAGCTGTCACTGGTAAAAATGACAAGTTCAGTTTTCTTAAATATTTTTATTTTTGTTTTTTTTCATGTTTACTGTTGTTTATTACTAAACCAGCATAGAATATATAAGAGATCATAAAGAGTATATGAGAGAATGTCACCATCAAAGTCTCTGTTTCTTATGGAGCTGAGCCCCAAATTCTGTGTGGAATAATGAGTAAGAAACTGTTTAGGCAGAGCAGCCTAGAGATTCACTGTTCCTTATACCACTTTAGGCTAAAAAAAAAAAAAAAAGGAGTTAGCACACAAGGGTCTATCTAAGGAAATTATTGCTTTACCATATTACACATCATCCACATTTTACTTCTTAACATGTCAGTGGTTCTAACTGAAGTTTCAAAAGAGCAGGCTGGGTGATCCATTAGCAGGTATGCAATAGACAATTGCATCCCACTAGGGCATATGCTTCTTATAAGACAAAACATACACAGGACTGAAATCTAATACTTGGGTGCCTAACCCAATTCAATTGGTTATTAGGACTTACTTCAGGATGTCTCAAAGATCTGAAAAGCTATCATGACTATTTATTCTTCTATCTATTATCTATCTAGATCTAGATCTATCTATCTATCATCTATCTATCTATCTGTCTATCTATCTATCATATATCTATCTATATCATCTAGGAAGTCTAGCTCTGTTTTAAGGCCTTCAAAGTGATTGTCAGACCACACAAATTATCCAAGATAATCTTCCTTACTTAAAGTTAATTGATTAGGGATTTATTTATATCTGAGAAATCCCTTTACAGCACTACTTAGATTACGGTTTGATTAAATAATTGAGAACTGTAGCTTAGGCAAGTTTACATTAAAAAAATGTCATAGCTGGTTACCTAAAAATTTCCCCATATTAATTTCACTCACCTTTTACTGGGAAAAATGTAATTGCGTACCCCCATTTTGTTGCAAAGTTGACTAAGAATGGTAGTCTGTAGATGGCCAGTTTTGTACCTATCTAAAACTCCATTACCTTTATTTATTACAAATTGCATTTAAAACCCTTTATAAATTCACATCACTTTGTCTAATAAACATCCATCTCCTATTTTTTATTCATTTACCTCTTCAATACAATAATCCAGAATTTCTAATTTTTTCTATCTAATGTTCTTCTCCTCAACCTCTCTTCCTAGTCTTCATTCCTTTGCTGCAAAAGGTTTTTTTTTATTTACCAGAAATACAAGTATTTAGTTTTATTTATAAAATTCATAATAAAATCATTCACATTTGAACTTGTCACCTAATTCCACCCCATTCATCTTTCTCTTATTTGACATTCCTTTACCATCAGATATATAGTTTGTTCCAATACCTCATTTGCTCTTTTGAGTTTCCTCTTAAAAGCTTTTATTAAATTTATTTATGTGAGAAAATGGGATTTTTCTCTGTTTAATGCTAGGAAGACAGCGTAAATAAAAGAAGATTCTCAAGTTTAATAATATATTGAAGTTTTGCTACAAAAAAATTTTTCAGTGTTCACAAGAAAAAGCATTGTCTTGTAGATGCTTCATAGCAAAGTTAATTAAGGATTTAAAGCTTCCCCTTAGAATAATAAACCCCATAACCCATGGTGATAACTTGCCCAGAGAATGGAGAAGACAATCAGAACACCAGGATTCATTGGCACCTTTTTGTAAGAGATCTGGATCTTTGAGAGGAGGGTAAGAGAAGAGGAAATATTGAGGGCATAATGGTGGAGATAGGGAGAAGGCAGGCAGAGATGAGAGGAGAGATCATGAATATAAGGGATTCTTCAGAAGACCATCTGAGATTTATTTCATTTGTTCTCAAAGAAAACATAATGCAGGAATAATAAAAAGTTTCTGCAGTATGTTCTGACCTCTTCTTCATCAATGGTTGCCTACTTGCATTTTTTTTTTATATTGGTACCTATTAATTTCGATCAGGTATCAAAGAAATTATATAAAAACTAGAGGCCCGGTTCAGAAATTTGTGCATGGGGGGGGAGGGGGGTGTCCCTTGGCCCAGGCTGCACCACCTCTAATCCGGGACCCATCAAGGGATGTCCAACTGCCTGTTTAGGCCTGATCCCAGTAGGATTGGGCCTAAACGGGCAGTCGGACAATCCTCTCACAATCCAGGACTGCTGGCTCCCAACTGCTCACCTGCCTGCCTGCCTGCTTGTCTGATCGCCCCTAACCACTTCTGCCTGCCAGCCTGATCACCCCCTAACTACTCCCCTGCTGGACTTATTGCCCCCAACTGCCCTCCCCTGCAAGCCTGGATCACCCCTAACTGCCCTCCCCTTCAGGCCTGGGTACCCCCCCCCCACTGCCCTCCCCTGCAGGCATCTTGTGGCAACCATCTTGTGTCCACATGAGGGTGGCCATCTTGTGTGTTGAGGTGATGGTCAATTTGCATATTATCTCTTTATTAGATAGGATATTTCATCTTCTCTAATGAATTATAACCTTCATAAGAATAAGAATTCTTTTTTATTTCAGCATTTTAGCACTGCTGCTTGCACTATTTGATTAAATGTTAATAAATGAATTATTCAAGAAATGGACAAAGTTGTGAGTCAGAATTCTACAATGAACCTTGGGCTAATAGTCATTCTTCTGATTATCTGATTTAGTTAAACAAAACACTTCTTTCTTCCATGTGCCTCTTCTGAGCACCATCACAGGGTTAACCATAAAGTATGAGATCTTAGAGGCATTTCTGGCATTTATCTCACATTTTCTCCTCCAATTACAAGAAGAAAAAAATTGGATCTCCTCTCCACATTGGAAACAAAGTATTGGAATAAATTGAGGACCATTTGTCTATACCTTTACTAGGTCATCCTTAAATAAAAGTTTATTATCTTATTAGACAAAGTCCAATAATCATGGTGTCATATTTTAAAATATTTTTTTTTATTGATTTTTTACAGAGAGGAAGGGAGAGAGATAGAGAGAAACATCAATCAGCTGCCTCCTACACACCCCCTAATGGGGATGTGCCTGCAACCAAGGTACATGCCCTTGACCGGAATCGAACCTGGGACCCTTCAGTCCGCAGGCCGACACTCCATCCACCAAGCCAAACCAGTTAGGGCCATGGTGTCATATTTTAATAGTTCAATGAAAAGTAATGCACCTTAGCTGGTTTGACTCAGTGGATAAAGTGTAGGTCCCAGGTTCAATTCCGGTCAAGGGCATGTACCTTGATTACAGACTTCTCCCCAGCCTAGACCCTGGTCATAGGACTGCAGGAGACAACCAATTGATGTGTTTCTCTCACAGTGATATTTCTCTCTCTTTCTGTCTCTCTTCCACTCTCAAAAAATCAATAGAAAAATATCCTCAGGTGAGGATTTAAAAAAAGAAGAAAGAAAAGTAATGCATATTTCTGAATTCATTGTCTTCTGTTTCCTCATAAAGGCCTACTCCAGTATTTTAACTACTTTTTCTCCTCCTCCTCCTACTCCTCCTCCTTCTCCTCCTCCTCTTCCTCCTCCTCCTCCTTCCTTCTCCTCCTCCTTCCTCCTCCTCCTCTTCTTCTTCATTGTCATTTTCTTCCTTTTTAATATATTTTATAGATTTTAGAGAGGTAGGGAGAGAGAGAGAGACATAGAAGCATCAATGATGGGAGAAAATCATTGATGGCTGTCTCCTGCACGTCCCCTACTGGGGATCGAGTCCACCACCTGGGCATGTGCCCTTGACTGAATCAAACCTGAGACCCTTCAGTCCACGGTCTGTTGCTCTATCTGCTGAGCAAAACAGGCTAGGGTTCTTCTTTTTTTATTGAATTTATTGGGGTGAACACACTCTTTAGCTTTCTGAATGGAAGAAAGTTAATTTTCTTCTTTTTTCTGTCCTCCTTTGCAGTAAGTACCCACACTCTAGGGTCTGATTTCTAATCTTTTCCATGAGTAAGTGGATTTTAGTTTTAAGGAAGGAAATATTACCTATATTTCCAGGAATTAATCCCACTTCCCAGAAAAACTTACCAGAGGAGGCCTCCAGTGGGAAAGAAGGGGAATTTCTGCCTGATGATGTTGCCTATTAATTGATGTTCTTCAGACATATTGTATTTCACATATTTCACATTAGGATATAATTTTAAATTTGTATGGAAACATTAGAGTAGAAGGCTGAATGATTGGTTTAAGAAACGATTTTTTTCATCCCTGTCACCTACCAGCAAGATAGATACACAAGGTCTTTGATACAGTTTGCAAATTGTCAAAGATAATCCTAAATTTTTACTGTTCTTTTACTGATAAAATGTAACATATCCTATTGTCATATCAGAGACCTCAGTTAAAAACCATGCAAAACAGGTTATATGTGTTCTTATTGGCATGAGTCAGTTGTTTAATTTTATTGGTAGCACAATGGCCCTACATTTCTATCAGAATATTGACTACAAAGCTATGTTACACTACCATTTTTTATTTGTGTGCCTATCCTTTTTCTTCTTATCTTTTCCCCTTCCTTCCTACAAAAAGGATTCTTTCTACAATCCTTTCCATTTCTCCATATTTATGCATTCACAGTGAACTGATGGGAACTGCTAAACCCTGTAGCTGGCTCTTAAGGATAAAGCAGATGTGCACCTAAATTTAGCTTAAATATGACTTCACTTTCCAGTTCTTAACTAGATGATTTTGCATCTCCTAAACACTATCTCAAATAGTTTATTATTTGTTTTCCGCTTTATTAAGGCATCTAGTAGGCAATGAAGTGGCTCCCTCTGTCCTCTCAGCACACTTCAATGAGACTATTTTAGCACCATGCATGAGTTGGCAGCACTTCAAGAGGCCAGTGATGTGGTGGTGTTTTGCTGGGGGATCATCAAGCCATGTCCACTGAGACTAAAGAAATCTTCAGAAACATTGAATGGAGAAAATTAGACATGAACTAAGAACCCAGAGGATGGTGTTATTTAAGGTCCATGCAATTACTTAGAAAATTATAAAAATGGATGAGATGATTCTGGGACAGGAGGTCAACTTTGCCTCTGATTTTTAGAGTTATCAACATGGAAAACATCCTTTTATGTGAAATGGAATTTGCTAGGCATATCCACTAAGTTTCTTGTTATATATTTACTAATTAAAAGCTTTTTCTAACCTTTAAATGATGAATTAGCAGTAAGTATCTTCATAATATTTACATACCTGGTATAATTATTTTTCGAGCAAAAGGCAGCTAGTATAGCAGTATTTATTAAGAAGAGAAATTGAGCTCTTCAATAAAGTACTGGGAATTTGTTCCTCTGGCATATTCTAAACACATATCCTTGAAAACTCTCAATTAATATGTTGAGATGTATATGTGCTAACCACATGATGAAAACATACATTTTTTTTCAGATTTTTTTCTTTTCGTTTTTAATGATTAATCTCAAAGCTTAATTTTTTTCCTACAGAGAACATCAAAAAACAAATTCCCTTGGTGGCATTTTACAGTTAATTTTAATATCCGTGAACTAAGCATATAAATTCTTCTAGTCCTAGAATATGCAAATGTGCTTCTGCATATCTTTGAAGTAGCTGTTATAAAGGCAGATTCTATCTCTGCTTGGGGCTGAGTGTTAAAATGGTGTTTATAAAACAGCGAAAGAAGCTGGATGTTATTTTCAGGGTGCTTGTCTTATTCAGTAAATTTTCTTAGACAAGAAACACAAAAGTGCTGTAACTCAAAGTCCATAACTTATAATAATAATGGAATTAAGAGGTGTTTTCCAAGTAAAACAACAACATGAAATAGGAAAATTACAACTTTTCTTACTGGTATTTATAATTCCAGGTAAATATTGAGCTAAAATGTGAAATGCAAATGCTTAATATCTTCAAAACTATGTAGGAAATATATTCATGATTCCAAGGAAAGAAAATATATTTGTTATGTTTTATAAGTAAGATAAACAAACTATCACAAGGAAAGTGACACATTAACTCACAAAAAAATCATAACAAATTTTAATATCTTAAGATACTATGAAGAAACTAAAAAGGCAAGCCTCTAACCAGAAAGAGGTATTTCAGAATATGTATCAGCAAAATATTAGTGTACAGAATATATACAAATTTTTGCAAATCAGTATGATTAAAAAACACTCACTAGGAAACTTAAAAGATATGAAAACACACTTAATGAAAAGAAAATGCATGAGCAATAAATATAAGAAATAAGAAACAATGCTCAGCATCATATACTAGAGGCCTGGTGCATGAAATTCATTCACTGGTGGGGGGCAGGGTGTACCTCAGCCCAGCCTGCACCCTCTCCTATCTGGGACCCTTCTCACAATCCAGGACTACTGGCTTCGCCTGCTTGCCTGATTGCCCCTAACCACGTCTGTCTTCCTGCCTGATCAATCCCTAACCATTCCCCTACTGGCCTGATTGCCCCAACTGCTCTCCCCTGCAGACCTGGTCCCTCCAAACTGCCCTCCCCTGGAGGCCTGGTCACCCCTAACTACCCTCTCCTGCAGGCCTGGTCACCCCCAATTTCCCTCCCCAGTTGGCCTGGTTGCCCCCTACTGCCCTTCCCTGAAGGCCGGGTCATCTCAACTGCCCTCCCTTGTAGGTCAGGTCATCTCCAACTGCCCTACCCTGTATGTCCAGTCATCCCCAACTGTTCTCCCCTGCAGGGCTAGTCACCCCCAATTGCCCTCCCCTGCAGGCCTGGTCCTCCCAATTGTCCTTCTCTGCAGGCCATCTTGTGTCCACATGGGGGTGGACCTCTTGTGTGTTGGAGTGATTGTCAATAGGCATATTATCTCTTCATTATATTATACTAGGGTCCTGGTGCAAAAAATTCCTGCACTTGGGGGGGAGGGGTTCCTCAGCCCAGCCTGCCCCCTCTCACATATTGGGAGCCCTCAGGTGGTCTCCTACTGAGAGCTTAGGCCTGCTCCCTTCTCCCCTTGGGGAGTGGGCCTAAGCTACAGTCTGGCCTCCTTTTGTGTGAGGCGACCAGGCTAATCAGAGGAAGCCACCAGCCCCATCACCCCACTGCTGCAGCCACTGCCAGTCACCACAGCCATCAAGGTGTTTTCATCAACACGGACTCCAGTCCCTTCACCATGAAAAAATGACAACTTTCTTTAGGCATTTTCAAGATGTGTCTTTCATAAGATATGACATTTCTTTCATTCTTTCTTTTTTATTCTCATCTGAGGGTATGTTTCCATTGATTTTTAGAGAATGTGGAAGAGAAGGGAAAAACAGAGAGAAACATCAAAGTGAGAGGAACACTTTGATTTGTTGCCTCCTGCCTATGCCCTGACCTGGGCCCTGGCCAAGGAAGAGCCTGCAACCTAGGTACATGCCCTTGATCAGAATTGAACCCAGACCCTGCAGTCAGCATGCTGAGGCATTATGCACTGAGCCAAACGGGCTAGGGCAGGATATGACACTTCTTAGCCCTTCAGCAATGGACTTTTATTTTTTTTTCTCCAGGAGTGTGGTTGAAAAACTGTAGAACACCTTTAGAGATTTTTATTACCCAAGTTACTCAGAATATTACCAGTGGCATACAGGAAGCTTAGCCAATGAGTGGTAAGAAAAGGTGTTTCCTCTGTAGTTCACTCTCATCACCAGCTCCACCCCTGCCCCTCCATTCCCAGCTCCCACCCTGCTCATGCCTGCAGCCTCTGGCCAAGGCTGCAGGCCTAGGCAGGGGATCCCCAGACCCCTGCGATCACTGACTCTGACCCTGCCCAGGCCTGCAGTCTCTGCCTGAAGCTGCAGGCCTGGGTAGAAGACTCCCAAGCCCCTGTGATCAGCAGCTTCACAGAGCCCAGGCCTCTGTGATCACTGCCATTTTCAGACTGGCCACACCCTCTTCAGGGTAGGGGTCCCTGCTGGGGTGCCTGGCCAGCCTGGGTGAGGGGCTGAAGGCCATTTTCAGGCTGGCCCCTTCCCCTTTAGGGAGGGGGGTTCCCCACTGGGGTGCCTGGCCAGCCTGGGTGAGTGTCTGAAGGCTATTTGCAGATTGGCCAAGCCCTCTAGCAGGAACCCTCACTCCATGAGGGTGGGGCCATTCTGGGTGAGGGGCTGATGGCAGTTTGCAGGCTGGCCACAGCCACTAGTGACCCAAGTTCCCAGCAAGACTGGCTGGAAGCAGGTATCTGAGATTTATTTATCTTCTATAATTGAAACTTTGTTGCCTTAAGCAGAGGCCACAGCTGGCCAAGGCAGGTGAGAAGCTTAGCTTCCTCCATTGCTGGGCAACCTAACCTCCTGTTTGCTCTAGCTCTGTGGTTGCCAGCCACCAACTCGGTTGGGTTAATTTGCATGCAGTCGTTCTGATTGGCTGGTGGGCATGGCTTGGGAAGTAGCAGAGTGAAGCAATTAGCATATTACTCTTTCATTAGATTAGAAGATAGGATGGGGTAAAGGAAGGGAGAGGAAGAAAGAGAGAGAGCACAAATGGAGCAAAACATAAATATTCAATGAATATCTAGACAAAAGATATATAAGAGCCTCTTGACCTGTTTTTATAAGTTTTTTATAAGTATGCATTTTTATTAAAATGTGAAAGTTATCCTAAAATAGTATTCTGGTATTAATATATATTTATAAGAGGAGTTCAACAGAAGTTAGAATGGCTCTTTCTAAGGAATATTTCTTTTTTTTAAATATATTTTTATTGATTCTTTACAGAGAGTAAAGGAGAGGGATAGAGAGTTAGAAACACTGATGAGAGAGAAACATCAATCAGCTGCCTCCTGCACACCCCTTACTGGAGATGTGCCCGCAACCATGGTACATGCCCTTGACCAGAATCGAACCTGGGACCTTTCAGTCCACAGGCCAATGCTCTATCCACTGAGCCATACTGGTTAGGGCTAAGGAATATTTCTGAAATGAGGCTGAACAACAAGGCTGGTTTTCACCATGTTTTATCAGAATAACCCATCCTTGTCCCAGTACCACAATGTATGTGAAAAGATAATGTCACTTGGTCTTTTCTTTATCTCTTGGGTAGCCCTTAGGACACCTTTACAGAATTTCATCATTCCACAGAAGACAACTTAAAAATAATTATCTAAGAGGTGCCCCAATATGTCAGGGAAGGGTCTAAGATTATGGATCCTATGGCTAAATTCTTTAGAACAGCAGTTTGTGTCGTGAACTTATCCCTAGGGATATGGTGTGGACAGAGAAGGATACGAACCCAGCTTCGCCACTTCTCAGTGATATCATCTTCTCCGAACCTATCTCTCTTCATCTGTTATATAAGATAATAATATTTATTATTATGAAAATTAAATGATGAAAATATTTGTATCTTAGGATTTATCACATTGTAAGCTTCTAAATAAGGTTGTATTAACAATGCAGAAATCAAAGTCTATTTTTTCTTATTCACACCAATAAACCTTATCAGTAGTGTTATTGTATATTAAAACAGTGTTAGAAAGAAAAGTTAAACATCTTCAAATAAAAGCTTCAATCAAATGTAAAATATCAGGTCATTCCCTACACTTTGAGGCAGCAGTTCTATTAAGAGTCATTTTTACTCTTTATTGGTAAAATTAATGGTTTAATAATTTCCACCATACTGGCAGAGACTGTAAACATGAATAGATGTTACTCTCAAAATTAGCCTAGTAATCAGTTGCTTTTGAGTTAGTCTGGTTGGGCCTGATGTTACCAGGTGAACCCTTGCTGAAGTCAGAAGATTGGTGGGAGCCATGTGGCATGGGCCTGAAAGCTAACAGCCAGCAAAAGACTAGGAGCATTTCTTTGACCTAGAGCTGCAAACAAATGAATTCTGTCAACAATCATGTGAGCTTGTAAAAGGATCAAAGCTTCAGGAAAGAAAGAAACCCTGTCAACAACTTGATTTGAGTCCTGTGAGACCCTAAGCAGAGAACCCCATGAACTCATGCCTAGGCTCAAGGCCACAGAAACTGTGAGGTAACACACTGTTCATCACTAATTTTGTGATAATTTGTTATGCAAGATAAAAATCAGTGCAATAATAAACCTAACTAAGAAAGATGCTGGTGACCTGGAAGGGTAGGTAGTGGGATAGTATTTGCACAAAGAGCCTGGGCTTCTCTCTCTGGGTTTTATGGTGTGTTCTTTTTCAAGAGGTGTTAGTGCTAAGTGCAGTATGTCCATGCAATTGTAGAAGCCTTTCAGAAAGTTTCAGATTGCTGTTTCTACCAACCTTTCATTTCTATGCAATGTCTGCATCCCCTAACGTCTACTCACATAGTCAGCTCTTGAAGAAAATGAAAGAGCATGCAAAATTCTAAACTAAAAAGAAAAAAGCTATAGCTTTCAAGTACAAGTAAGACTACAGAAATTAATGATATATTTTTTCTATCACTTTACATCTTAAGAGTTTAAAATATTGCATGAAATGTACATTTTCACGTTCAATGTTTTAATAAGTATAAAATGTACTTCCTAATGCTTTTCTCCCCTATAAAATGATTATCTTTCTCACAGAACTAATGATTTACTCTGTCTGGAAAAGAAGTAAGCATTTCAAAGGATCTGTGTTGTGCACTGCATGAAACCCAGATACTTAGAAGACACGGTTTGTTTTTTTGTTTGTTTGTTTTTTGACACGGGTTTTTTTAATGTTAGTGGAAAATAAATAATTTAACACACCTCATAGTAATGCCAATGGGGTTTTTATTATTCTTATTACAATTATCACAGTGTGATAATTAAAATGATCACAAATAATGACCTTTGTTTCTTTACAAACATCTAATTCTTACCTTTTGTGTGTGTGTGTGTGTGTGTGTGTATTAGTCCTTTCGTTAAGATATGAAGCAAATCTGCTTTTTTCTATCCTCCTCATCTATCATATTTACAGATAATATTTCTGATAGTTAAGAAATATCACTATTGAACTCTTCATGTTATCTTCATCAAAACTAAATATGGATATATTAGGCTAAAAGACAGTGTTGGAAACTACTTTTTCTGAAAAATTTATAGATTATCCTTGCCCCAATAAATTACCATATTGTTGCATGTTTATACTATTTTTAATATATTTTATTTATTTTTACGGAGAGGAAGGGAGAGGAATAGAAAGTTAGAAACATCTATGAGAGAGAAACATCAATCAGCTGCCTCTTGCACACTCCCTACAGGGGATGTGCCCGCAACCAAGGTACATGTCCTTGACCAGAATCCAACCCGGGACCCTTCAGTCCACAGGCTGATGCTCTATCCACCGAGCCAAACTGGCTAGGGCTATACTATTTTTAGTAAATATTAAAGTAAATATCTGGCAGTGACCGGAGTCACAAAGTATTGCCAATTTACCTGGAGGAAGTTTTTACTAGTTTAAACTCCCTCCGTGGCTGTCAGAACAGAAGTGGGCCACTTTTCAAATTATAATAAAGCTACTCACTATCATATTAAAAGCAATTTTCTAGTTTGTCAAGCAACACATCATATCTTGAAATATTTTCAATTTTGTATTTATTATTAGTAAAAGTATTAGCTATTTTTTCATGTATCTATTAGTTGTTTATTGCTTCTCCTACCCTGAATAGATTCATATTTTTACTCATTCATAAAACACTTGCTTTTAATTAATACCATGTAGCTTCAAAAAAAATTCTCCATGGGTTGTTCAAACATGTACCACTTTGTTTCTCCAAACAGATAATTTATAAAAAAAATTTTTTGGCTTTCTCAGTAGAACCCATATTAGTACATCTAAAATAATAAAATGTTTTTTAATGTTTGTAGTATTAACTAAAAACTGTTCATTATGGCAATTGCCAATAGACAGAAGTTCATAATTTGTTTTTTAAATATATTAATTAAATGGTATTATTCAAAAGATAAAACATATATTTAACCTTAGTAGAAGGAATTGCTATATAATTTTTGTGATGTTAGAATTCAGTATCATAAGATATTTTCCTATTCTATCTCTTACAATGAATATTGGTCTTATTAGCATAAATTATTTTATTTCAAGTTTTAATGTTTACTAATATATGATAATTACTATATTTTATATTTAAGAAATTCACTATATTTATATAATTATTTCTATCACAGTTTTTTCTTATATTTCTCTTCAATTCAGACATGTTTATAGTTTAAAAATTGTTACAAAATAGAAATATTTTTAAAAAGCTTTTTGACTTCATTTACTAAATTTAGTATATCTATCAGGGGTCCTCAAACTACAACCCACAGGCCACATGCAGCCCGCCAAGGACATTTATCCGGCCGGCTGGGTGTTTTGCCACCTTGTTTTTTCACTTCAAAATAAGATATGTGCAGTGTGCATAGGAATTTGTTCATAATTTTTTTTAAACTATAGTCCGGCCCTCCAACGGTCTGAGGGACAGTGAACTGGCTGGTCCCCTGTTTAAAAAGTCTGAGAAGTCTGAGGACCCTTGAATTTTAAATAATTCTAATCTCTGAGATGATAAAGAAAAATAGTTGCATATTTCAAGCCCATTAAATGTAAATTTTGTACAGTGTGTTCTAAAAAACTAGTATGTGCTCCATCTCACATGCAAAAAAAAATCTTGTTTCATGGAATGCTTCTAGCATTCAAGTAACTAAAATTTCAAATAACATTTGAAGATTGTTCTACTCATAACATGCCAAAACAGATTACAAATGCTTTGATAACTTATGTACATATTTTGGCATATATATTAAAAATAACTGTACTTATAGATATTTACCTTAAATTACTTAAAATTTCATACAAATAAGTCATTTTTTAAAAATGAGAAATATATTAGTTTTCTATTGCTGCCATAACAAATTACTACAAGTCTAGTGAGTTAAAAACACACAAATGTATTATCTTAGTAGCTCTGGAGGTATGAAGTTTAAAAGGAGTATTACAGGGCTAAAATCAAGAGGTGTGTAGGGTGTTTCCTCCTAGGTGCTCCAGGAGAGAGTCTGTTCCTTGCCTAGTGCCCATTCCTTGAGGCTGTGGGCCTTCCTTGTTTTGTAGTCACATCACTCCAGCATCTGCTTCTCTGTCACATGCCTTTCTCCTTTCCATGAGATCCTACCTTCCTTTTGTAAGGATTCTTGTGACTGATTGGACAAACCCAAATAATTCAGAATAGTCTCCTCATAGCAAAATCCTTAACCTAATCACAAGTACATAGCCCCTTAACCATATATGTCAATACTAGGACTCAGTGCATGAATTTGTGCACGTTGAAAGGAACTGTGGGCCGTGAGGCTGTGATGGGCACAGGGGAGGGTCTCAACCCATCCTCCATGCCCCTGCCCGGCCCCTCCCACCACGGCCCCCAGTCCCCTGTTGCCCAGCAATCCTGCTTCCGCTGCCGCCCCTCCCACATGCTGACAGCGCTGGCCCTGCTCACACCCGCTGACAGCCTTGAGTGATTGGGGCCAGTGCCAGCAGCAGGTGCCATTGGGACTGGCACTGTCAGCTGATATGAGTAGTGGCTGCTGCCCCAATTGCCCTTCAGGAGCAGGGGGTGGTGGAGAAGCCCTCAGGAGTGATCGGGGCCAGCAGCCACAGCTCACGTCCACTGGTGGCACCGAGCGATTGGGACTGGTGCGGGGCGCCAGCAGTGGGTGAGAGCGGTGCTTCAGCACCGGCTGTGAGTATAAGTTGGGTCAGTACCAGCAGCAAGTGCAAGTGCTGGTGGGACCATGGTGCATGGAGCAAAGAATTTTCAGTAACCACCAGAGGCTCACCCTGATGACAGCAACTGGTGCCCTGCCTTGGTCTAGTGCCCTCACTCACCTGCTCCACCATCCCACTGTGGCCAACATCCACCATGTTCCACTCACACATGCTGGTGGCCAGTGCTGTCATAGCAACCGATTGTTCCGTTGTTTGGTTGTTTCATCATTTGGTCTATTTGCATGTTAGAGTTTTATATATATAGATATTCTGGGGATTAGGACATGGGCCATTTGGGGGGTGGCATTATCCCAGCTACCACAGAAGCATCTATTTATCTTTTAAAATGAGAACATATGGTTGAATACTGCTATCTAGAAATCAGTAAAGCTTTACCTTCCCTTTGGAAGAAGACTGTATTTTCCCCACAATAAACCCATGTGAACTGTACATCACATCAGGTAGAAATTGGTAACAATAGTTTTTACTCATAAGCACAACTGTTAAAGTACTGTTTGTATCCTGAGACATGTTGGATAGATTTATAATTTATCTATTTTTGTTCCATGATTTTTCAGTAAATATGTATTATTCTGCCCTGTAAATCCAAATATACAGAAAAGTAAGTATAAGAAGTTTCAATAAGCCAATGAAGGAAACACACCCTCAGCTCATAGTACATACTGATTTTCAGCTTGAAGGCTATCTTTACTACCAGAAGGACTGTAAAATATACTTAAAAAAGGGAGCTTATAGTTTATAGAAATTCATCAAATGTGTGGAAAATAACTTAATATACCATCCAGGGATTTTCTATCTTCATGGATTTTTTTGGTCTTTGCTTATCACTCCAGTTGGTTTTGAATGAAAATTATCAGCAAGCTTTTTAAAGAGCAGGAAATATTTCAAATAAGTAAATGGATGTTTATATGAAAATAGTCTCAGGCCAATTGGTTTTCCTGTCCTGCTATTTAATCCTCTAATATGTATAATTCTACTCTGCCTCAGCTTCTGTTCTGAGCCTAGAAAATAAATATAATTAGTCACATTTCACAGAACACAGTCCCCATTTTAACTCAATGACATGTATATTTTTGGTCTTAATTAATTGTTAAAATTTGCTGTCTCTTAATATTACTATTTAACTTCATAGCTGTAGAAGTTCATGTACTAAAGTAGAGAAAAGCATTGTACTTTCTTAGATATATTTAAGTTGGCAACACAAATAAGTGTTGGAAAGTGAAATATATTTTTCAATTCAAAAAAAGGTTCAGAATTTTAAAGCATACATGTTTTTAAAAAAATAGATGATCAAATATGTTTAAATTAAATTACATACTCAAGAATCTACACATAAGCATATGTTTACTCAACCATATTCAGGAATTATCTGCCAACTAAATACTTAATTATAAT
This sequence comes from Murina feae, assembly GCA_004026665.1. Taxonomy (NCBI): domain Eukaryota; kingdom Metazoa; phylum Chordata; class Mammalia; order Chiroptera; family Vespertilionidae; genus Murina; species Murina feae. Next base: position 31,666 of record PVJC01001410.1, read on the forward strand.
AACTACTACTTTCATCCTATTTGGGAAATATGAATTAATCACCTACTGGGCATAGAGCAGTAAATGAAAAATCATATCCTTGCCTACAAGTGCTGTGCTGGAGCTGGATAGCATGGCTGGTGAAGGCTGATTGTCCCAGCCTCAGTGGCATCACACTGATAGCTTCCAGTCAACATGAGGGAAGTACTGACAGCAGCACAAAGTATTATTGTGTGAATTTAGGTATGTTGGATAGATGTAGAGATGGGAGTTTATAGACTTTCTATTGTGATTGTTTTTACTTTTTTTTTCCAGAAAAATAGTAAATAGTGTCATGAATTGAGATGAGGATAGAAAAGAGTTGAGCTTATTTGAGAAGATAAGAAAAGTAGGAACTAATTTTATGGGAGAAAAATATTGACAGATAATCTTAAGGATCTTTTTCTGTTACAAATGAATCACTTGAAGTAGGATAATTCAAAGACAATTAATACACAATCAGATTATTTATAGAGATGTAGGTATAGGTATAGGGAAACTATAATGGTTATTGCAATAAATCAGGACTGTTATCTATTAGGCATTCACTGATAGTCTGAAAGAGACAGAAGTTATTAGAAATGGAAATAGAAGAAGTTCTGTAGAGTGCACTGCCTTGAAAATATTAAAGACACTCTCTTTTTCCCTCCAGTTACTTCCAGGGGGTTCTCACTGGCTAAATCCAAACAGAAGTTAAAAGGTGCAAAGGGGGCTGTTGACAAGGTACATGGTCTCCTAATGTAAAGTTTGGAAAGTTAGAGTGGATCCAAGGACAACAGGAAAATATCTTTTGAAGCCCTACTAAAGTTAGGAATCATAATTTTACAGGTTATATAAATCAATAGTTATTTTCTCTAATTGTTTATTGCTGAGCACAAAATGGAAAAAAGTTGGATTTCAGTGGGACTGCAAATTATGTCAAAGTGAGACAACCGAAAGAATCATATGTGCAAAAGAATGATTCTTATTCAAGAGTGATCATGGTTGTTACCTTTTATTATGATTGAACCTTGTTATTATGGTTGTTACTTAAAAAAAAACTCTTAAGGAGAGAAAAGACATAAGAGAATGAGGGAGAGTAGAGAGTAGTTTATAGAATTTAGTGGGATAGAAGGATTATGAGAACTAAAGACTTAAAGGATTAAAGGTTCAAAGTAAAGAGAAAGGCCAGAGAATGAGATTGTACATGTTAATGACATCTAATCTAATAATCTAGTCTAATGAAAGAGTAATATTGAAGTTGACCATCCCTTCAGAATGCCTAAACCATGCCCACCAGCCAATCAGAGGGACTGTATGCAAATTAACCCAGCCAAGATGGAGGCTGCCACTCACAGAGCTGAGTAAACAGGCAGCGTCCATTGCAGCAGGAGTGAAACTGTTTGCGGGCAGCTGGCCTTCTCCTGGCTCCAGGCAAGAACATATTTGCAACAATGCCTCAATGATAGAAGCCTCAGGAGCTGAAGCAAACAGCAGGCCAGGTCGACTACTAAGTGCAACATTGTTTCATTATAGAAGCCACGAGCTGAAGCAGAGAGGAGGTTTCATTAACTGCCTAGGTCTTGGCTTAAAGGAACAGTATATCAATTATAGAAGATAAATAAACCCCAGGAACCTGATTCCAGCCAGCCTTGCTGAGACGTTGGGTCAATGGGAGCTGTGAGCAGCCTGTAAGCCTGAAAGCACCCCTCAGCCCATAACCCCAATGGGGTGAGGGATCCCACTGGGGGGCTTGTCCAGCCTTCAAACAGCCATCAGCCCCTCACCCAGGCTGGCCAGGTATCCCAGTAGAGGCCCAAAACCTGAAGAGACTGTAGGCAGCCTGAAAGTCTGAAAAAGGCCCTCAGACTCGCACCCAGGCTGGCCACACCCCAATGGGGTGAGGAACCCCACTGGGGGGCTTGGCCAGCCTGCAAACAGCCATCAGCCCCTCACCCAGGCTTGCCAGGTACCCCAGTAGAGGCCCAAAACCTGAAGGGACTGTGGGCAGTCTGAAAGTCTGAAAAAGGCCCTCAGACCCGCATCTAGGCTGGCCACACCCCAATGGGGTGAGGGATCCCACTGGGGGGCTTGGCCAGCCTGCAAACAGCAATCAGCCCCTCACCCAGGCTGGCCAGGCACACCAGCAGGTGGACATCCCCAGAGGGGTCCCAGACTGTGAGAGGGCACAAGTCAGGCTGAGGGACCTCCCGAGTGCACAAATTTTTGTGCACCAGGCCCCTAGTCTATATATATAAAAGCCTAAGCAACTGTTCAACCGTTCAACTATTCAACCATTCAACTGGTTGACTGGTAGCTATGATGTGCACTGACCACTAAGGGGCAGATGCTCAATGCATAGGCATGGAAACATGGAACAGACTGATGAATCTCAAAGTGGAGGGGCCGGGGGGTGGGGGGGCAGTGCAGTAAAGGGAGGGAAGAAAGAGATTAACCAAAAAAACAAAAGAGAGAGAGAGAGAGAGAGATTAACTAAAGATCTTATATGCACACTAGAGGCCTGGTGTGTGTATTCATGCACCAGTGGGGTCCCTTGGTCTGGCCTGTGGGTTTTGGCCCAAAACCAGCAGTCCAACATCCCTCAAGGGGTCCCAGATTGTGATAGGACCTCTAGTCTAAAAATAATCTTCACAGTAATACCTATGCCAATGCTTGACCAAACAGCCATAGTCTAGCTAAGTTGACACATAAAATTAACTATCACAGCCAGGGACTAAAATCTGTAAGGAAGAGAGTAATCCCTTGGAGGTAGAAGACTGAATTAAAAAGGATAGTAGGTGAGAGGTCTGTAACAGGACTTTACAATTGTGTTCTGAGGGATTCTATATTCATATTTCTAAGTGAAAGTGGACAATATGAAAAACCTACATACTGTACAATTCCAGTTATGTGACATTCTGAGAAAGGCAAAACTATGGAGACAACAAAAAGGTTTCCATGGCAGGGGGCAGGGAGAGATGAGAAGGAATGGCTTTTAAATATATATACCCTGTCTTTTGGGAGAAGAGAGCACAGGAAATGTTTAGGTTAGTGAAAATACTCTCTATGATACTATAATGATAGACATATGTCATTATACTTTTATCCAAACCCATAGAATATGCAAGAGCAAGATTGAACCCTGAAATAAACCATAGGTTTTGGAGTGATTGTGATGTGGCAAAGCAAGTTAAACCTTGGAAAAAATGTACCTCTCTGGTGAACCATATTAATAATGGGGGAATCTATGGGTGTGAGGGGGAATATTTTTCTATATGAAAAATCTTTGTACCTTTTAGTTAATTTTTGTAAACTTAAAAATGCTGTAAGAAAATTAAATCTTAAAAATAAGTAAACAAAAAGCTGGGTGCCCAGTCTCCAGAACTCTGAGAAATAAATGTTGCTTAATAAATAAATAATGTTGGGTGTCTTGGGAGAGGGGCAACTGAGCATTATTTAGATGTAGAAGCAAAAGCAAGAAGTATGTCAGCAAGTTGAATCATACGCCCCCATTTCGAACATGCTTTTAAATGTATTATCTCTTTCAATTTAATTACCTGAACACTCCTAAGAGCTAGGTAACTCACTCATACTCATTCACATAATACATTTACTGAGTGACTGTCATTTGTCAATTGGGAAATACAGAGTTTGCCTTCAAGATTTTTGAGGAACAAACGGATATACTGAGAAATGAGATGACAATTAAAAGGTTCTTCTACAATTGAAAAATCTGTTTCCACCCTTAAGTGCTTTTATTTATCATCATATTATATTGTACTAGAGGCTCATTGCAGGAAGATTCCTGCAAGAATGGGGCTTCCTGAGCCGGAACAAAGCAGAGAAGGTATCGAAGCCCGCCGAGGCGGGCTTCACTCCTTTATCTGCTGCCTCGCTCCCTCCCTTCTCTGCCACTTTGCTCCCTACCATCTCCACAGTCTCTGATGCCTCAGCTCCCTCCCATCTCTACTGCCTCGGCTCCTTCCCTTCTCTGCTGCCTCACTCACTCCCTTCTCTGATGCCTCGACTCCCTCCCTTCTCTGCTGTCTCGCTCACTCCCTTCTCTACCACTTGGCTCCCTTCTGCAGTACTTGGCTTCCTTCTAGGCTGTCTTCAGTCTTCACTCTGCGCCTGTGTATACGAATTAACCGCCATCTTGGCTGGTTTAATTTGCATATAGTTGCTCTGATTGGCTGGTGGGCATGGCTTAGCTGGTGAGCATGGCTTAGGTGTCTTGGAGTGATGATTAATTTGCATATTACTCTTTTATTAGATTAGATTATGTATTTTTGAGCCTTTTTTTGGATAAAGAACTGAGTAGTACATAATTTTCACATTATAGACAACCATTTTCAATTTATCAATCACTTTTCAATTGTATCCTCACAGCCATGCTGTGAGAGGATTTAAAATTTGATGGAGAAAATTGCCTTAGGGATTATAATAAAGACTGAAGAATTAGAATGTGTTGTGATTATGGCATATTGAGAATAATTTAATGGATAACATAAATGATACAATTGTGGTCTAAGGAATTTTAACATTTAATTTTATGTCTGTAAATTCAGGATTATGAAACCAGAGATTTTACATGATTTAGCAGAAATGCCAACATGTTATTTTTAAATATACATACCCTGTCATTTGGGAGAAAGAGAGGTAATCCAAGAGATCTGGTTGTTCACTTTATCATTTTAAGGATTTATAAGAAGCATAATTGAATTGCTTCTACTTTGTACTCAAGGGAAGAAAAATAATTCCTTCAGAATTACAGTGGAACTTTCTCAAATTGGATATTATTCTTCATTCTCAGTTTTTTTCTTTGTGTGGAGCAGTGTGAGAAATAAACTGACAGTAACAAATTAATGCCACCATAACTAGTTGAATATTTAAAATTCATTATGTTTAGTTGAATCTTAAACAAAATGATAAAACTAATTTTGGAACAAATATTTGTTGTTGTTGTTTTTGTTATTGTTTTCCTGTTACTTGAAGAACTGATGTTAGTACTAAACATATCTCTCTATAATTCAGATCATGCAATTTCTATTGTTTGTCTTACAGTTCACAAATTCTTTCTTCTGTACCCTCCATTTTACTGTTGAGCCCATCCATCAAGTTTTCAGTTGGTGAGTTTTATGTACATTGTAAATTTGTTTATCCCTTATCTATTCTATTTCTTTGCTGAGATTTTATTTTATTTTTATGAATCTTTCTGTTTTTTTTTTAAGCATGTTCACAATTGCTGTTAAACCACTTTTATCATAGCTTCTTTCTTTACTTACTTTTTAGAAAATTCTAACATCTGTTATCTCAGTATTAGCAACTTACTGATTGTCTTTTTAAATTCAGTTTGAGGTCTTTCTGTTTTTTGAAAGATGATTTTTAGTTGGAACTTGGACATTTTTATATTAGTTATGGGACTGTAGGTCTTATTAAAGCCTTTTGTTTTAACTGGATTTTCCTGACATCAGGCCACCCTAAGAGAGTGTCTACCTTCTCCTGTGAGGACATATTGGCACATGGCAACCCTCCATACATGTGTGATTTAAATGAATGGATAGCAAAATATCCAGGTATTAGGAGTGTTCAGATAAGTAAATCAAAATGTCAGGTGAAGGTACAAGTACAGTTCTCCATCTGCCCTTCCAATGTTACCCTCTAGTAGAGGGTAGGCTGGCACTCCTCATAACTGTTAACCTATAATGGTAAAGAAAACATGAAATAAGCATATTTCTATGATATAAAATAAAAATTATTTTCATATTTCAAATAAAATAATAATTAAATGATTTATAGAATCCCTCAATAAAGAACTCCAAAATATTTTCAGAGAGAAACTTAATAGCAGCATATAAGTTTGGGGAAAACATGTTTAAAGCCAGTTACCTAGATAATAGATTCTCAAGTCATTAGTTAAAGTATATTTTGCACACACAGCTGTTTACCTATACTCACAAATGGCAAGATAATGGTTTTATGGAGCCACTTACAATGTTTGCCCAAATGTAATAGTTTCATGTTTGGATAAGCCATGGTGGGTTTGGGTGAGACTCTCACTTACGTATCTTATATATTGTAAATAATTTTTAGCAAAGTTTATCTGGAGGTCAGATTACAAAATAGTTTTGATATATATTCAAGATAAAATTTGTCTCTTAGTAATCTGAAAGTACCAAAGCAAAAATAGTCACAGAAAGAGGCTAAAGCTGTTTTGTTTCATTTTGTGCTAAATATAAAACATAAGCATACATTCAAGAACTTTTAATCAGGAGAAAGTGGTTTTAATGCTAGTTTGTCACTGGATTGAGACATTTAGCTACTCTGAATCCTTTTTAAATTTGTAAAATAAATTTTATTGTGTATGTCTTGTGAATTGCATTAGTTGTTGGGGGGATCAAATAAATTTATTTTATTCATTCAACCATAAATATTATTTGCCTCTTTAAATGACAAATACTGGGGAATCAGAAACAAGGTAAGCACAATCTGGGCTCTTATGGTGAACTCAGGTATTAGAGATAATGGTGTCAAGTGATCAATACAGTTTCTTAGGAGGGTGGCACCTCAATCTAGAAATAATTATATCAAGAAGATGAGAGATTTGGGGACAATGATGATGGCCCATATTAAGGCAGTAATAAATTGGAGTGGAAAGGAAGAAATGGACTTCAGGAAAATCTATAATAATCTCTATAATAATAAAAGCATAATATGTTAATTAGACCAGACAGCAGAATGACCTTCCAGACCACCTTACAAATGAAGCCGTGGCAGTAGGGGTCAAGGCTCAGGTGGTAGTCATGGTGGGCTGGCACTGAGGCAGAGGTGGTTAGGAGTGATCAGGCAGGTAGGCGAGCAGTTAGGAGCAATCAGACAGGCAAGCCAGTGGTTAGGGGAGATCAGGCAGGCAGGTGAACAGTTAGGGGCAATCAGACAGGCAAGCCAGTAGTTAGGAGTGATCAGGCAGGCAGGCAGGCGAGTGGTTAGGAGCCAGCAGTCCTGGATTGCAAGAGGGATGTCTGACTGCCAATTTAGGCCCAATCACTCCTCTGAGGGTCTCAGATTGCAAGAGGGTGCAGGCCGAGTTGAGGGACCTCCCCTCCCCCACCATGCATGAATTTTGTGCACCGGGCCTCTGTTGAATAAAAATGATCACAAGTTTATATGATTGAATAAAAGAAATCCTATGAAATCTATTAAAATCTGTATAAAATTAAACTTCCATACCTAGCAACATGAGAAAATTGAGATGCACTGTTTTAGAATGATTTCCCTAGACAGTGCAGCCTAAGAAAAAGTTAAGATTTTATTGAGAGGTGGAATCCTAGGCAGGAAAGACAATACCGAGAGAAGTGGTTGGAGGGAAAGCAGTTGGCGACAAAACGACGAGTCACTGAGCTGGCCTCGTTCACAGAGAAACAGTGCTGGTTGCTCCGTCACATGGGATATAGGGAAACACTGTGCCACTGAACACCTGGGAGTGGGGAGGGGGAAGGAAAGCCCAGGGGCTTACTTTATCTTTCCCATGTTCTGGTTCTCATTGCATAAAGCTTTCCTGAAGAAGAATCACCTCCCCAATGCTTCCAAGAGGTCTTATCTGGCTCACTTAGTTTCTGGAGACTTCAGATCCCCTATCCAGATTAAGGCACTTCGTGGAAGCCTGGAAGTTTCTGAGAGGGCAAGCTTGGGTGTTAGACTTACAGGACTTCCAACCAAGCAGGCATGATTGGCCTCTGAGACAGCCAATAGGATTAGAAAACATAGCAAATTGGCTCACGTGGGTGGCAGCAAACTGAAGTAGGAGAACCACTTTGTATGCTACCTAAGTTTCATACCACAGCATGAGTAGGAAAAGAAAGGAGAAATTGCAGTCCTTCAGTGTAGAAGCCAGCTAGTCTCCTAAAAAAGATGTAAATATTACAAATCAAACAACTTTCTCCACATTTGAATCTGATTTTCTATCACTCTGACTTTAAATTTCTGTTGCCCTGAAAGAATTTTGACAAGAATTTAGCCTATTTCTGTTTCCCTTCCAATCCCCTCCCCCTCTCCCCTGCTCTCTTCTCCCTTCCTTCTCCCTCCCCTCTTTTTTTCAGGAATCCTCTTTATTCCTACCTACCTCTTTCTCTCTTCTCTCTTTTTTCCCCTTCTTCCTCTTTTCTTCTCTGATATTTCCAATGGAAAATTGAGTAAGTAAAGTATCACTATTTTACTGAATGTTAACTAACAAAGAAATATAGACACAATCCCTCCTCTTTTAACCATCTATAGGACCCTTGCTGGTGTGGTTAAGTGTTTAGAGCATAGGTCTGTGCATCAAAGGGTAGCAAGTCTAGGGTTTGATTCCTGGTCAGGGGGCGTGTCAGGGGTGTGTCAGGGGGGCGTGTCATGGACGTGTCAGGGGGTGTGTCAGGAGTCCTGCAATCTCTCTCATGTCAATGTTTTTTTTAACTTCTCCCTCTCTCCCCCTCTCTCTCCAAATCAATGGGAAAATATTCTCAGGTAAGGATTAAAAAAACAACAATAAAAAACACCACTCACAACTATTTATAATATTTATTTACATAAATTTCTTTCCTTTCCCTAACTTTTATTTTAATTCTTAAGAATTCAATAAAGTGGATATATTTCATACAATTCCTCACCTCTTTGACTTTGGCATTTTCACTCTCAAAGTTTAATTACTTGGAGAAGACAATTTTATTTCATCTAAAATGTGAAAAAAAACAGATGTTTAGTTATACAGCGGGGTGGGGGTGGCAAGTGGCAGTGTATTTGTTTTTAATTCTCAAAGTGTAGGAAAATAAAATAATAATAGGTACCACCATAGGTAAAGGAAAGGTATTTGGAAACTGATTAATTTTAAATTCATGGAGAAAAAAATATCTTACAACAACAGATCTTTTGAATTTATGGGAAACAGTAAGACAACCTAGAGAGCAGCATTAAACTTAGAAAATCACAGGTCTAAATAGATTAGCAGGTTCCCTATTAGAATTAAAATTTATATCTTTATGGAAGACACTCAAATAAGTTCAAAAAGAAGTCACTGTGTATTTATTCATGATATGGTGTCATTTGTCTCAGGGACATAAAGAATTTAAGTTCTTAACATTATGGTTACTTATTCCCCTTTGTTTTAACTATTGATCTATTCACTTGTCCTATGCCTTCTAAAATTTATTAACTATAAAGTTTTGTTTTTATAATAAAGTGTCACCATCAACTCTGAACACTGTGTTTTTCATAGTAAGAAAATAAATATATACCATGCCTTTAGGCTAGCTTATTGGGCAGGGATTCAATTTGTATCATTGTAAATGTCCTCCATGAGCTGGAAATCAGTAAGGTGACATCTCAATTTGCCAGGTAGTCCCGAAGCCATAAATAGCTTCATGCCTATTGTTCTGTCATAATTATTAATAGTGTATCCACTCACTCTCAAACGTGTCCTGGTTTGGGTGATAAATAAAAAAAATACTCAAAAAATGAGGGCAAGACAATTGCTATCAGGAAGTTAAAGTACAAAATTAATAGAATGGATAAAGTCAGAGACAGGCAGGTACATCCTAAAGCTACAGTAAGAAGTCATTAGAAGGTAATAGCATATCTAAAAAAAATACAATTTCAATCAGAAAAGATTTTTGAGCAAGAGAAGCCATGAAAAATCATTGCAACAGTTTCTGCTCATGTAAGCATGACCCAAGTGAGACAATGCCTTGGATCAGGACATTTCTATAGGATTTCAAGCACAAAGAAGTCTTCACCTTGTTATGAAGATGGATGTATATGACAATTGCAACATGGTGACATTAATCATTTGGAGTCTAAAACTACCTTCTCTGGCTTTGATATTGTGTTTATCAAGTAGCCTTCTGATTATCTTTTGACTTTTCATGTAGAGCTGTAGTTTTACTGAGAGGATGAATCCTAGGTCATTCTTTTATTTAGTACCTACCATGTGTCCAGAATTGTGATGGACACTGGAAATACTAGCATGGATCTTGCTCTCAGAAAGCTCTCAGTCATGTTGGGAGAGAGAATGGGAGAGAAAAAGAAGGAAGGAAGGAGGGAGATATAGGGAAAGACAGGGAGAGAGAGATAAACTCCAGGATCTGAGACTACATTACACTTCTCTCTGTAAATGAAAGCATGCAGATCCAAGAACTCAACTTTTCATTCTCCTTCTCCAACTTATCATGTGGGCAACCAATACATCCGTATACTATTTTGGTGAGGATTAAAGAGGCACAGAGAAATTCTTAAAGTCAGAGTATTTGTCTGAAAGAGACTTTTCAAACTGGAAAAAATTAATTTATCATTATTTGGCAATTTTACAAAATCACCCAGCTAATACAAAAACAAATACCCAATTATTGGCAGGATAAGAGTAAGAAAGTAAAGCAGTTATAGTATTTGGTTTTCAAATAAAGGAAGTAATGAATTAAATTTTTGTATATGTGCCCTGGTGGATGTGGCTCATCTGTTACCATGCATGGAGAGGTTGCCAGTTCTCTTTCCAGTGGGGGCACATGCCCAGGTTGTAGGCTGCAATCCTTTTAGAGGACTTGCAGAAACCAGTCCATCTATTGTTCTCTTTCATTGATGTTTCTCTCTCCCTCTCCCTCCCTTTCTCTCAGGCCAATAAAAACATCATACATTTTTTAAAAAGTGTATATGTATATGTAGTAAAATGGAGAATTTGCTAAATATTTACTTATCTATTTATTTATTTTATTTATTTATTTTTCTTCTTTCCCAAATGGAGAGCACAGGGCATCAAGGAGATAAAACAGAAGAATATACAAGCAAGTTATATAAATGTATTAGAAATAGTAGTTCATTAGAAAATGAATTAGTTTTCAATTATTAATATCATAAAGAACACCCAATAATCATTTATACAAATAAAAGCCTAGGTGGTCCTCGCACACGAAGTGATCATAAGATGGCCACCACAACATGGCTGCCACAAGATGACCATAAGCACAACAGAGGCGGGGCCCAGCAGTTGCTCTGCATGGTGAGGCCTGGGTTCTGCGGTTCCACAAGGCACAGAGGAGGTCGGTCCTGGTGTCTCCACCACCTTGCATAGAGGAGGCCAGTCCGGCTGGCAGGGGAGGACAGTTGGGGACTATCAGGCTGCCAGGAGAGGGCAGTTGTGGATGATAAGGCTGGCAGGGTAGCAATTAGGGGGCGATCAGGTAGGCAGGCAGGGGAGCTGTTAGGAGCCAGCAGTCCTGGATTGTGACAGGGATGTCATACATTCCCTGAGGGGTCTCAGTTTGGAGAGGATGCAGTCCAAGTTGAGGGACACACACCCCTGTGCACAAATTTCATGCACTGGGCCTTTAGTTATAAGAATAAAAAACATCAAAGGAAGAAAAAGGGAAGTTAGTAGCATTAGAATATGGGAGAGTAATATTACCGCATGTGGACTTAACTCATGCTCTGGGGTGTAACTCATGGCACTGTAGGAAAATTATTATAAATTATTTTAATCCTATCTAATAAAAGAGTAATATGCAAATTAGGCATCACTCCAACACAAATATGGCCGCCCCCATAGCCACAAGATGGTGGCACCCAGTCAGGCTCAGCCCTGCCACTGAAGTGGTCAGGCCTGGTAGCTAGGCAGCTGGTGGGGGATGTGGAGGGCCAAGGGGCAGAGGGGGCTGGGTGTCCCCTGCCCAGGACAGAGGTCTTTGTCAGAGGCCTCAGGTATGGGCAAGGGCAGAGCCGGTGATCAGAGGGGTATGAGGGTGTCCTACCCAGGCATAAGGCCTTGACTAGAGGCCTCAGGCATGGGCAGGGGCACGGCTGGAGATCACAGGGGCTTGGGCACTGGTGGAGCCAGAAAAGCAGGGGTCTGGGGGTCCCCTGCCCAGGCCTGCATTCTCTGCCAGAGGTTACAGGCCTGGGCAGGGGTGGAGCTAGAATTGGAGGGGTAGGGGTGGAGCTGGTGATCAGAGGGTACTACAGAGGAAACACCTTTTTTTTTACTGTTCATGGCTAAGCTCCCTGTATGCCACTGGTAATATTCTTAGTAACTTGGGTAATAAGAATGCAAAAAGGCAATCTTGGATTTTTGCACCACACTTCTGGAGAAAAAGATGAAGGTCTACAGCTGGAGGGCTAAGAAATGTCATATCCTGCCCTAGTCAGTTTAGCTCAGTGCATAATGCCTGGGCCTGCTGACTGCAGGATCTGGGTTCAATTCTGACCAAGGGCATGTACCTAGGTTGCAGGCTCCTCCTGGCTGGGGCTCAGGACAGGCCATATGCAGGAGGCAACCAATCAAGTGTTCCTCTCACTTTGATGTTCTCTCTGTTTTTCCCTTCTCTTCCACGTTCTCTAAAAGTCAATGGAAACATATCCTCAGGTGAGGATAAAAAAGAAAGAAAGAAAGAAATGTCATATCTTATGAAAGACACATCTTGAAAATGCCTAAAGAAAGTTGTCATTTTTTCATGGTGAAGGGACTGGAGTCCATCTGTGTTGATGAAAACACATTGGTGGCTGCAGTGACTGGCAGTGGCTGCAGCAAGGGGCTGGTGGCTTCCCCTGATTAGCCTGGTCACCTCCCACAAAGGGAGGCCAGACTATGGTTTAGGCCCACTCCTCTAGGGATTAGGGAGAAGGCCTAAGCTGTCAGTAGGACACATCCTGAGGCTCCCAATATGTGAGACGGCAGGCTGGGCTGAGGAACCTCCTCCACCCTGCAGTGCATGAATTTCATGCACTGGGCCCCTAATATATATAATATTTTTATTCTTCCAATATAATTCATATTTTAAATCAATTGATATATAATCTTTATTAAATTAAGAGGAAATGAAATTTTAATTTTGAATGCAGTATAGGTTAAAAGAGACTCCAGAAGACATGGAGATTATAAAGAGAATTTTTTATGAATGATTACCTTTTTCTCAAGCTTAACACATATTTACTGGCTTTGAATGACACAATTTCATATATCTCTACAATGAATTAACTATAGGAAAAAGTAGGATTGCTGATGCTCAGAATGGATTTTCTTTATCTTTTATAAATCTCTGAATATATTTGGACACATAGAGTGATTAAACTTGAACCAAAAATATCAAGTCAGAGAATGAGAAATCCTGAGTCCATGCACTCCCTACATTTAAGATTCACATTTTCTGCACATTTTCTTATTTGTGTATTGCTTTTTTTCAATATCTTTAACCACAATGTGAGAAGTATTTGTGATTCACAAAATTATGAGCATTGCATAAGTGAAGCAAAATGGAAGAGCTAAGAGTGTGATGCAAAATTGAAATGCACTGTTAGTTAATATTTAGCTCATATCCCACCACCTGTCCTGTTCACCTCTTCTCATTTCTCTTCCCATGGCACCTTGTTTCTTTGATTAGGTGTGAACTATTGACATCTCAGGCCCATTTCCTAAAATATCTTTGTGAAGTTATCTGTTAAGTTTTAGGATGAATAACAGATTACATTTATAAATGCACTTGTGAGAAAAGCCTTTGCATCATATAAAGTTCACTTTAAAAATGGCATTTTGTGGATATCTACTAATTAGCAATGGATATTGCTATTGTCTACTGATAGACTTGAAGAGCTAAAAAACCAAGAGTTTCAAAAACATTTGATTTCCCAAAGTTAAATACTTGCCTGTCTTAGAATTATCACTTGAAAAATATTTCTTAAAACTTGCTGCAGGTTAACTATTACTCTTGCTGAAAAAACAAATCTAATTTAATAAAAGAGTAATATTGAAATTAACCATTTCTATGGGACACCTAAGCCATGCCCACCAGCCAATCAGAGCGGCTGTATGCAAATTAACCCAGCCAAGATGGAGGCCAGCAGTCACAGAGCTGCTAAAGTAAACAGAGGCTTCCGTTGCAGCAGGAGTAAACTGTCTGCCGGCCAGCTGGCTGGGCCTCTCTGTGCTCCAGGCAACATTGTTGCAATTATAGAAGCCTCGGAGCTGAAGCAAACAGCAGGCTTCTGTTGCACCAGCAATGGAGGAATCTGCCTGCCTAGAGTCTACTAAGGCAACATTCTTTCAATTATAGAAGCCACGGAGCTGAAGCCAACAGGAGGCTTCATTACCCGCCTAGGCCTCGGCTTAAAGGAACAGTATCAATTATGGAAGATAAATAAACCCCAAAAACCTTCTTCCAGCCAGCCTTACTGGGACATTGGGTCAATGGGAGCTATGGGCAGCCTTAAAGCCTGAAAACAGCCCTCAGCCCGTCACCCAGGCTGGCCACACCCCAATGGGGTGAGGGTTCCCACTGGCGGGCTTGGCCAGCCTGCAAACAGCCATCAGCCCCTAACCCGGGCTGGCCAGGTACCCCAGTAGGGACCCAAAACCTGAAGGGACTGTGGAAAGCCTGAAAACTCCCCTCAGCTCCTCATCCAGGCTGACCAGGCACACCAGCAGGTGGAAATCCCCTGAGGAGTCCCAGACTGCGAGAGGGCACAGAGCTGAGGGACCTCCCGAGTGCACAAATTTTTGTGTATCGGGCCCCTAGTAAGTAAATAAATGTACAGAAGATTAGATCATCATTGAAAGGTAACAATAACACAAAGAATTAACAACAGGGGACAAAAAATACCTTTCTAAGTCATCACATATACACATATTTTAAGTATATCTCTATTATCCCTTTCTTGGTTGCTTTACTTTATTTTTCCTATAGTTAACCTTCTAAACTCTGTACAAAAATTTTGTGTTATGGAAAATAACTTCTCATTCTTTATGTTGATTTGAAGGTCACATTGTTTTCTTATTATTACAAGACAGAATCTATAGCAGGGAAGAACAATATACAAACTCAGGAACAGTTTCCACTTTCTTAAAATTGATTATTTTTCGCATAAGGTTTTATCTTTACTACAGACCATTTAGTGATTGAAACTGTATATTCATACCAGAAAAGTCAAGTTAAATTCATAGTAACATCTCATATTAAGAAACAGACATCAACTGAAGAAAGAATTAACCTGGAAAATAGAAACTTACACAAAACACAGCTTGTAATTTTTTTCCCTCTTAGGTGACCTTAGGGATTAAAAAAAAAAACAGCTGAACACACACACACACAAACACTCTTCCAAGTCATCACTCCACAGCTCTGCTTTGCACACACACACACACACACCCTACTGATTTCCCCAGGGCCTCTCTGATATAAAAGCAATTTTCTTCCTTTTTCCCTCATGAAGTCTGTATTTTCAAACTGCTGTGAAACCATGCAGTTAGTATAGCTCTTCATTTCTTTTTCAATTACCGAGAAGAAATATCCATCTTACAAGTGCATTTAGGAATGTTTCATCAGAGTTCTAATTGGATAGCCATCCTTATATTGACTCTACTCCTTATGCTCATGGCTGTAATTGACAAGCCAATATATTTACATTGAAATAACATTTCCAAACGTTGGAAGTTCCGTACTTAAGGTGATTTTACTTATCTTTATTTTGAATATCATTTGTTTATGCTCAACTTCCATTAGCAACCTTAATGTAGTACTTACAAATAACTTTTTAGGTGATAACGTTTTGTCAATAAATCCTCCTTTTAATCACGCTAAGTGCACTAACATATACTATAAGTAATAATATTTACTAGGAAATTTACATTTGCTGTATAAGAAAATACTCTAGGTATTTTTATGTTTATAAAGAAAAACACTTTAATTAATTACATTGAGAGTGCATATATTATTTTATTTAAATATTTACATATCCTGTACATTCTGTTCTTAGATCATGATTCCAAAGCAAGTGTCATTAGTTTAAAAACAACATGTAATTTTGCTCATACAATTGGAAGTCGGACATTGACTGCAAGTAAGGCCTAACATGAAGAGCGGTGGTTCCCAACCTTTTTTTGGCCATGCCCCACCTAAGCCTCTCTAAAATCTTGATGCCTCCCCTGTGACATATAATTCTTATTATTCTAAAAGTGAACTCCTATTCACATGGAGAAAGCCTAAAAGACCCTTAACTTGGCCGAAACTAGCATCCAAAGAAGATGGCATCCAAGAAAGAGAAAAATGAAAGAATAAAAGGATAGTTGAAGTATTGAGAAAGAAACCACTAAGAAATTGTTAAAATAATAATAATAATATAAAGTGATATAAAAATAGCAAATAAAGTTTTAAAACATATAATAAAGAACTGAAATGCATAAATATGTCACTATACATATATATATATATGTTTTTATATAAATGTAAATTTATATTCTGTATATGAGTCCCCTAGAACCATAAGAAATGCAAATAATTCACAATTAATAAATCATTCTCAAATTTCCTCCCTTAAAAATCAAATTGCCCCTTTGTGGGGCATGTGCTCCATGTTGGGAACCACTGATATAGAGAGTACTGCTAACATACTGATGTTTAATTTATTATTTTTGCTTTTTTAAGTTAAGTGTCTTGGAATCTGCCACATAAAATATGCATTTTTTTTCTGAAAAGAAAAAGCAACTCTTTACTAACTGGTACAATAATCATAGCTAGTATCCTGTGCATTAACTATATTCACTGTTATATAAGGACTTCACATATATTGTATGATTTAATTATTTTTTAAATGATGTTTTATTTATCATTATATAGGTGAGGAAAATTATACATGAGATGGTTAAATAATTTGATTAAAGGCAGACCACAATGAAACCAAGATTAGACCCAGGCTGTCAGCTATCACAAAATATGTTCTTAACCACGGATCTATAGAAAATCCAATCAGTCTTTCTCACAACACATAATTAAATGCTATATTCTATGCCAAGATTTAAACAAAATATCTAAATATATCCTGGCAAAAAAGCCTTTGGCAAGTTCATGCTAAAATATATGTTAAAAAATTAAAAATATTTGCTTGTGCTACATACAATGTTTAATAATTGATTTTCTCAACTTTTATGTGTATAAAAATGTAGCTCAAGATCACCTATATACAAATTATCTGATATGAACTATAAGAAATTTTAACAATATTGATAGATCTTAAAATATTGGTCAAATTAATGCAACAGATCTGTCATCTACAAATGAAAATGGCAAATATGAAGAAAGTTAAGAAAGGTTTCCCACAGATGAGGCTTAGTTTTCTGCTTGTACTTTTTCGTTGTCATTTGTTTTATATGTTTGTTTTGTTTATATAGTTCAACCCTAGAGGTTTGCTGAGGGACCATATCTGGCAAATGGATGTAACGCATTATAATTCCTTTGGACGCCTTGGGGCATTACATGTTTCTGTCGATACCTTTTCAAAAGTCCTATGGGCTACTGTATCTACAGGAGAAATGGCAAAACAGGTTATTAATCATTGTCTAGCTGCTTTTGCCATCATGGGAATTCCAAAAATTATAAAAACCAATAATGGTCCTGCTTACACAAGCTGTCAATTCCAGGAATTTTGTAAAAAATGGAAAATTCAACACACTACAGGAATACCATATAATTCCCAAGGACAGGCCATTATTGAATGACAACATCAGTGGTTAAAATCACAACTTGAAAAACAAAAAGGGGGGATGATGGAGAAATCACCTGCAGGTAGGCTGTATCAAGCCTTAATTACTTAAAATTTTTCACTTGTGATGCTGATGGAAAGACACCTATCGAGCTACATTAGTGTCAGAATAAAACAAAAGAAAATGGTCTAGTTAAATGGAAGGATCCCAAGTCTGGCTTATGGAAGGGACCTGATCCATTATTAACCTTTGGCAGAGGGTATACTTGTATATTCCCAGAGAATTTTTCCAAACCTGTGTGGATTCCTGCTAGAAATATTAAACTACAACAAGGATCCAAGAGAGAAACCAGCCAGACAACAAACAGCCTGGAGCATGGTAAAGAAGATGGTACAGACACCTGACACCTGAGAACGTCTTTCTTGCCATACTAGTAGTAATCATCTGTACGGTAATATTACCTGGGACAAAATGGGGAAGTATTTCAGACTTATGCTCCTGACCCTTAATGGGTAAGAACCCTTATCCAGTAGAAACATGGATGGGGCAAGGAAGTATAATAATAATAATAATAATAATAATAATAATAATAATAGTAATAATAATAATAAATTGATAGCCAGTTTAAAATTGAATTACCATGGCCTAAAGCAAAAGAATATCCTTACATGATATTTTTCTACAATGTCATTAATAATTTTTGGTATCAGCATATTGTACATTTATCCCAAACAAACTTACAAACAAATTCTTTGAATGATTGGCAGCAATTTAATAAGGACATGAAAGAATTTAATCCTTTCTACTCTGTGGAAGGGCCCCTGAGAAGGCACTAGAGCATTCTATATTGGCCTCTCTTGTCCCTTTTGCCAAGAGAGTCCCTCTTCTCACAATTCAATTGTCCACAGCTGTTGCCTGAACTCTCTGTTCATATTGAGGTTGAACCTCATGGTGGCTGGAGCCATGAATCTGTCTCTCGCCCAAAGGCGTAAGCTGGGCCCTCCCTGAAGAAGAAACCTGGGTTCCCCAAGATATGTGATCAATGCCGGGGCCCTGCCAGCAGGCGAGGGGATCCCAAGGCAGTTTGCTGGGCGTGGAGGCCACAGGGGCATAGGCTACCAAGGAGACAAAACTGAACCTCACATCACCCTGCTTGGCCCCAGAGGATGGCTGGTTAGCCAATGACGGTAAGATTCCTCAAGGAAGGGACAACCTAAGACAGGCAGAGTCACAAGGGGCCATCAGGAGAGAACTTGGGGGTCAACAGAAGTGGGGCACAGATCCTCACCCCCCACAACAATGCATGAGCTTGAACATTCGCCCTTTCTGAGGGAGGTCTCCTGCCCCCATGGCTACTCCTGCTTCCCATGCCCAGCTCAGATTGGGACCCAGGCAACATACAGGAACTTGGCTCAGCACAGATCGGCACCCAGATAACAGAGACTTGGCTGATAGCAGCTGCCCTATCTAAAACAAATCTAAGACCAGAAATGCTCAGGGCATGTTCAAGGATGCAAAATAAACCTTTCCATTAAAATTTACAGTGTAAACTAAGATTGTCATTAATTGAAATAAGTAAAAATTCAAGAAAATGTAATTGTACAATAAAGCTGTTCCTAAAAATGGAAAAATACCACATAAGAAAAAATATCCTGTAACTAAATATTTAGCATTAATTTACTAACAGAAAGACACCCATGAAAAACATACATGGTGTCAAAATAAGCCAAAGGAAAATCATTTGGGCAAAAATTAAAAAGAATCCCAAGCAAAATTTATAGAAAAGATCCCTTTTATTAACTTTTGGTCGAGAATATGTTTGTACATCTTCAGAAAACAACTCTAAGACCATGTGGATTCCAGAAACAGAGAGGAATTATCAGAAATGCTCCAGCTATGAAGACAAGAGGAAAAACAATCCAGGGATGGAAGACGCCAGACTACGCTTTGCCATGCTAGCAGTCAGCAGCTGTGCATCACTGCAGGTTGCCAAGGACCAAACCAGAGAAGATCGGACCTGCATGGCCACCGTTTGTTCATCACTCAGAACTATTGGACATTGAAACTTAGACTTAAACTGTTGGA
>PVJC01001410.1:51338-68754 GCA_004026665.1 Murina feae
TGCACCCATTGTTTAAGTTGAAACATTGTTAATTACAGCAAATCTCTACCTGTTAATTACATGTAAAATTCTTCCTTGGAATTTCCTGCCTAAGGATATTGTTGTTTTCTCAGAGACTCAATAAAAGGCTGGTGAGACTCAGGCATCAGTGGGCAATCTACCCTGGTAGAGGAAAGATGCCACGCCTGGTCCCCCAGTTGCCAAATTGATTCTCTTCTAGTCTCTCTCTCTTCATTTTGTGTGCGGCCTCCTTCAGAACTCGAACCCTGAACAGGAATCCTGAACCACGCTGGACATGTAAGGGGCTTCAATAGTTAAGCATCTTTTTATATGTCTATTTATTGGCCATTCGTATGCCCTTTTTCAAGAGTGTTTATTTAGATCCTTTGTCCATTTTCTAATTTGATTGTTTTATTTGGTGTTGAGTTGTACAAGTTCTATAAATTTTGGATATTAATCTCTTATCATGTGTATCATTGGTGAAAATGTTCTCACATTCATTTGGTTGTCTTTTCATTTTGTTAATAGTTTCCTTTGCCCTGCAAAGACTTTTTAGTTTGATGTAGTCCCATTTGTTTATTTTTTCTTTTATTTCCCTTGCTCAAGGCAATAGGTCAGAAAAAATATTGCTATAAGAAATGTCCAAGATTTTATAGCCTATGTTTTCTGACAGGATTTTTATTGTTTCAAGTGTAACTTTTAAGTCATTATTCCATTTTGTGTTTATTCTTGTGTATGGTATAAGAAGCTGGTCTAATTTTATTTTTTGTATGTATCTGTCCAATGTTTCCAATACTATTTATTGAATAGACTATCTTTACCCTCTTCTGTTTTTTCCACGTTTGTCAAATATTAATAAACTATAAATGTGGGTTTATTTCTGGGCTCTTTATTTTGTTCCATTGATCTATATACCTGCTTTTCTGCTAGTACCCTGCTGTTTTGTTTACTGTAGTGTTGTAGTATAGTTTGATATCAGGTAGCATAATTTATCCAACTCTGTTCTTTCTCGTGATTTCTGTGGCTATTCAGGGTCTCTGTGGTTCCATATAAACTTTTGGAATATTTTTTCTAGTTCTGTGAAATACACCATTGATGTCTTGATAGGAATTTTGTTAGCTCTATAGATTGCTTTGTGTTGTATGGAAACTTTAATGATGTTAATTTTTCCTATCCATATGTATCTTCTTCAATTTCTTTTTCAGTGTCATAATTTTCCAAGTATGGGTCTTTCACATTTTTGGTTAAATTTATTCCTAGGTATTTTATTTTTTTGAAGCAGTTGTGAATGGAATTGTTTTCTTAGTTTCCCTGTCTGATAGCTCTGTATTGGAATATAAAAATGCAACTGATTTCTAGATATTTATTTTGTATCCAGTTACTTTACTGACTTCATTTAACTAGTGACTAATTTATTGCACAGTGCAGGTTTATAGCATTTCCATCATCATAAATATTTAGTTGTATTGGACAGTGCTGGTACATAGTAATAGATTCAAACATTTGTAAGTAGAATGGCAACCTTCATTTGCTAGATATGTCACTCTGGTTTCAAGGTGGTACAGCTTCTAAAAGACAATTTTGTGGAGACCAATAACTCTTAATTAAAAGTTAGATTTTAAAACTTATGACTAGATCTTGGGGTCTAATGAGAACATCAAGAGCTTTGGGAACACATAGTCATCTTTCCTTACTGGTAAGTCTCCCTAAAACTCCAGCAGATGTCAGTGTATTTCTGCAACTTATTCTTGAATTAATCAATTCATTCATTCACTCACTCATTGCACAAGACCTTGAGCTAAATAAACATTTGTTGCACACTGTGGTAGGAAACAGAAATACAAAGAAAGTAGAGCTACTTCTTGTTCCTACAAGAATCTGCAGTTTGAAAGTAGAAATATGGCCCTGACCGGTTTGGCTCAATGGATAGAGCATCAGCCTGTGGACTGAAAGGTCCCAGGTTCGATTCCGCTCAAGGGCACGTACCTTGATTGCAGGCACATCCCAGTGGGAGGTGTGCAGGAGGCAGCTGATCGATGCTTCTCTCTCATCGATGTTTCTAACTCTCTATCCCTCTCCCTTCCTCTCTGTAAAAAATCAATAAAATATATATTTAAAAAAAAAAAGAAAGAAAAAGAAAGTAGAAATATGCATATAAGATGCCAATATGCTATGTCAATAGTGTTATAATGAAAGCAGTTCTAGCTGATTTTAAAAAGTTTATTCTATCAGAAATGTTAAGGTTATTTAAGATAAGATGAGACTAGGGAAAATAAAACAAGTTAATGTGCCAAGTCTGAAATAAGGCATTAGTAAAGGTAGTAGAAAGAAGATAAGTTCAAAAATATTCAGGAAGGCAGTTTACTGTAGCTCCTGAGGACAGAGACTAAATAATTCAGTGTATTACCTAAAGTATATTCATATAATTAAAAAATCACTTGTTGAATAAAAAATACTCAGGAAGGGATATATATATCTACTCTAATAAAAGAGCAATATGCAAATTAAGCATCACTCTGAGACACCTACACCACTCCCACCAGCCAAGCCATGCCTCCAGCCAATCAGAGCAGCTGTATACAAATGAAGCCAGCCAAGATGGCGGCCAGCAGCCATGGAGATAGAGCAAACAGGAGGCTTCCATTGCAACTGCCTGCCTAGGCTAGCTGGGCCTCTGCTCAAGGCAACAATGTTTCAATTATAGAAGCCACAGAGCTGAAGCAAACAAGAGGCTTCCTTGTCTGCCTAGGCCTTGGCTCAAGGCAACAATGTTTCAATTATAAAAGATAAATAAACCCCAGAAACCTGATTCCAGCCAGCCTCACTGGGACCTTGGGTCAATGGGAGCTGTGGACAGCCTGAAAACAGCCATCAGCCCGTCACCCAGGCTGGCCAGGCATGCCAGCAGGTGTATATCCCCTGAAGGGTCTCAGACTATGAGAGGGCACAGGCCAGCCTGAGGGACCCTTAGAGTGCACAAATTCTTGTGCACCGGGCCCCTAGTATATATATATATATATATGTATATATATATATATGCAAATTAGGCCAGGACACTGTAACAGTCACGACCAGCTCAAGAGGAGGGGCCAGGCGTGGGCCCGAAGCCTGAGAGAACAACACACAGGGAGGCCCATGCTGGCCCAGGAGCGGAAAGAACAACATGCAGGGGGCCAGAGTGGAGGCACAAGCCCACAGGGAGGCTGGAGCAGAGACACAGAGTGGAGCGCCAGCTGTGGTGCACCAGCAGTCCTGTCTCTGTTCAGGAGCTGCAGAGGAAACATCTTTTCTGACTGCTCATTGGCTAAGCTTGCGGTATGCCACTTGCTTGGGTGACCAGAATCAAAGAAGGTGATCTAGGGTTTTTCAACCATACTCCTGGAGAAAAAAATGAAGGTTCGCTGTTAGAGGGGTTAAGAAATGTCATATCCTGCCCTCACCAGTTTGGCTCAGTGGATAGAGCCTTGGCCTGTGGACTGCAGGGTCCAGGTTTGATTCTGATCAAGGGCATGTACCTAGGTTGCAGACTCCTCGCTGGCCAGGGCCTAGGTCAGGGATCATGCAGGTGACAACCAATTAAAGTGTGCCTCTCACAATTATGTCTCTCTTTATCTTTCTCTCTCTCTTCCACACTCTCTAAAAATCAATGGAAAAATATCCTCAGGTGAAGAGAAGAAAGAAAGAAAGAAAGAAAGAGAGAGAGAGAGAGAGAGAGAGAGAGAGAGAGAGAGAGAGAGAGAGAGGAAGGAAGGAAGGAAGGAAGGAAGGAAGGAAGGAAGGAAGGAAGGAAGGAAGGAAGGAAGGAAGGAAGGAAGGAAGAAAGACACATCTTGAAAATGTCTAAAGAAAGTTGACATTTTTTCATGGTGAAGGGACTGGGGTCTGTGTTGATGAAAACACCTTGGCTGCTGTGTCAGCTGGCAGTGACAGCAGTAGCAGGGTGATGGAAGTGGCACCTTCCCCTAATCAGCCCAGTCGCCTGCTGCAGAGGAAAGCCAGAGTATGGCTTAGGCCTAAGCTGTCAGTATGACATCTCCTGAGGGTTCCTGTACTGTGAGAGGGGGCAGGCTGAGCTGAGGGACCCCCTCTCCCAGTGCATGAATTTTGTGCCTCTAGTTAATAATTAAGTATATGGGTGATGGAGAATGAGATGTGAAAGATAATTCTTACAACTTTGTTGCATCCTATGTTCTCTTTTCTTTTTTAAAAAAATAATAGTTTATTGATTTTTAGAGAGAGAGGAAGGGAGAGGGAGTAAGAGAGAGAAACACCAACATGATCGAGTACATCAATCATAGGCTGCCTCCTGCACACTCCCAACTAGGGATGTGCCCACAACCAAGGTACATGCCCTTGACCGGAATCAAACCTGGGACCCTTGAATCTGCAGGGCGACGCTTTATCCACTGAGCCAAACCGGTCAGGGCTGATTTAGCTTTTGTTATATTTTCTTTTGCTTTGTGCTCTTTTGCTTTTCTTTATAGGGACTAATTAAAAACCACTTATTTATGTTTCTCTTCCCTATTTTTTTTAAGACTCCACTCTAGGTTCCCCTCAAATCAATTCTCTGTCATTCAGAAGTATTTTTTTCTAAAATGTGAAGATAATTAAATTATCCCATTAATATCTCAATGACTTCCCATTTCCTAATGGATATGTAGAACTCCTCAGAATAGCATTACTTTATGATCTTTCTTTTCTTCCCCCATATATACTCACAATCTCAAATGTAACTTTTGGACCCCATTTAAGCTTTCACAGTTCTATGAATAAGATGTGCTCTTTTCTGTCTTTAGACTTATCCCTCTAGTGGCAACACTCCCCTACCCAAACACCATACTTTGTCAGATTATTTATGGGTTGAATCAGGTAGTTTATGTACAATCTAATGAGGAGGCTTTCCCCATTCATGTTTACTGGCCCCCAACTGGATTTCTATTATTTGGAGTGTGAGAAGTGGATTAAAAATGAAAACTCTGGAAACAGGAAAATTAGAAAGTGTTTGTATTTAAAGAGCGAGATAATGATGGTCTGGCCTCTGTACAGGCATATGCAAGGAATCCAAAATATTTGAGGGCATTTACTTATTTACTTCTGCGCCTCCTTCAAAGTCTGTCCCTGGGGACAAACTGTAGGTCATATATATTTTTGTAACTTGAGGTTCAGCGCAGTCTTTGAGACCTAGGTGAAAATCTAAAAAAATACTGGTGGGAAGCAAAATAATTTGGGTGGAGATAATGGTGTAAGCAGCAGTCTCAAAAGACTGAGGTAAAATGAGTAATGCCAAGTAGATTGGAAATATTCCCCTTAAAGTCAGAAAAAGAAAATGATGTTGACCACTGCCCATTATTTTCAACACTGTATTAGAGATCATAGATAGCTCCATAAGACAAGAAGAAACTTAGAAATGAAAGACTGGAAGCTGAAATAAGACATTAATTATTTGCATATCATGTGACTATTTACATAGAAAATCCAAAATAATCTAGAGACAAATATGTAGAAATTAAAGAAGAGTGTAGCAAGGTTTATATGTATATGTAGTATATATAAAATATATATAATTTATGTGCATATATAATATATGTGTATATATTATATATATGTACACACATTCTTATATACAAACAAGAAACAGCATAAAAATGACATTTTTAAATAGACATCATTTACAATAGCTACAAAAAATACAAATTACCTAGGCATAAATGAAACAAATATGTGTGTGAGAACTATGTACAAAAATTGTAAGAGACCAAAGATAAGTACATGTTTATGGGTAAGAAGATAAGATCAAAGAAATACAAAAATTCTTTTCAAATTTCTACAAAGATTTGATTCATTCTGATTAAAGTTCCAGCAGTTATATGTATGTTTTTGGTAGCATGAATGGTTGATTCTGAAATCTAGATACTTCTGAAGAGAAAAAATAAGAAAGGATGAAATATAAAACCCAGAAACAGACCTATGCATACAGAGAATCCTAATGTGTTCCAGACAAAGCATAGCGGATCACTGAGAGGAGATACTGTTCAACAAATTAAATGAGGGAAACATGGTTACACAGCTAGGAGGGAAAAAATTATGCACATATTTGAATTAAACTAAAATTGAAAAGTAAAACAAATTTTTAGAAACAACATGTAGATGAATATCATTCTGTTATCATATAAGAAGTATTGTTTAAACGAGGTACCAAAAGTTCTAATAATAACATTACAGAATGATAAATTTGGGAACATTAAAATTAGCAACCTCTGTTCATCAAACAGACTTTAAAGTGAAAAATACATAGGTAACATATGGGATGGGTATGTTTGCAGCAAATAAAACCAAATAACAGATTGGATAACATCAACAATAGGAATCATTTTCAAAAACATACAATAGACACTGAGTTAAAAGACCAGAATAGACATTTCAAAGGATATGAAACAAATAGAAGATGAATAGCACTAGTCAACAAGGAAACACGAAACAAAACCACCGTGGCCATTTGACACGTTTGATAAGCAAGTTAAAACAAAAAGACAAAGAGTTGAGGAGGCAATGGATTACCAGTTTATCTTACATATTGATGACTAAGGAACTGATTGGCACAATGACTTTGGCAGTGTTGTAGAGCAGAACTTGGACATACCCCAAGACTCAGAGTATGTATACCCCCCCCACATTTTAATGCATTATACCATATATATCTTCTAGCAGAATGTATTAGTTAAAAAGAAAAAGTACAATAGCCTCTGACTAAAGAACATATAAACAAATTATAGTAGTTACAACCAATAAATATTATAGGGCAGTGAAAAACAATGAACAAGAGTTAGCACAGAAAGCACAAACAAATCTTCCCAACATAAATTTAAGTTTAAAAAGAGTCAGAAGACATCCTAGATTATCATACCTATTCTCTCTGTGTATACCTCTGCTGTGGAAATTTTCATTTCCACTGTGTATTTTCTGAAGGTAGAGGGGAGGAAGGATATAATGAAACTAGAAAAGCTTGAAATGATAAGGACACAAGGTAAAATAATAATAAATCAGGTGGAAACAAGGAATTAGGAAAAGAACAAACAGGAGCTTTTGTTCAGAGGCAGTAATTTCAGAGTCTGATACCTGGATATGAGGGGTCATTCCTGTGGCACTGGAGGCAAGAGTGTGGCTAGACATGCATGTTACTATAATGGACTTAGAGCAAAAGAGGCTCAGTATAGACAGAATCAAAGACTGTTATTTTCCATTGACCTTATTTCGTAGTCTGAGAGCTTGTCTATGAACTCTTAAGATTATTCTATGGGTGTGTTTACTTTGTCATTAGACTAAGCAATGGGAATTGCATGTTCTGTGGCAAGCTGAACACCCCAATCTTCGGTAGGGGACTACCAAAAAGTCACATAGGCCATTTGCATACCGTTAAATTAGTGTCAAATCTTGCTTGGGCAGTAGAAATTGGTCTATCACCCTAAAACTCCACCAGGACACAACCTTTGCAGCAGGTGCCTGCTTGTCCGTTCTAATCTCTTATGGATTTCTACATAGAGATCAGGAATGACATCCATGGTTGCTCACATGAATGGCACCACACAGCCAAGACTTCTGCAATCATATTAGACTCACTGAGTGAGCCGCCTATGGTACAGGATGGCAAGGTCCAAATAATGTATCAACCTGTCTGTGTAACTGAGTGTAATAGTGAGACCATTAAGATAAGAATCCTCCTCTGATTGTATTTAGTTAATGAAAGTTCCAGAAATGAAGTGCAAACATGGGGCAGTGTTCCAGAAATATAAGACACTGATGTCAGCTTGACTGCCAATGTCAGTTATGGCCCAAGCTCCTAGCAGACTCTTTTAGCAGGCATTCTTCAAAATTACAATGTAAATATTATTTTTTTTTCCGTTTTCAAAGTTGTTATAACTTAATCATGTTCCTGCAGCAAGGAATTTGAGGACATCCTCATTTTCCATCTGTAGTATATTAAGGGCTGTAGACATTAACCTAGGATGAGTTTCTGTGGACCCCTCTCTGAGTAACATGGAAAAACTATACAGTCTTATTTTTCTGGCCACGTATTCATTATCCCTTACAAATATACCCTCCTTACTCAACGATTAAAGTTTAGAGTAGTCAAGGATTTCTTCTAGACCCACATCTCTTTTTACTGAGGCATCTTATTGACAGTCACTACTTCAATTAATATCTCTATGATGAGTGTACTCCAGAGTCGAATTCTAACTCACACATGTGTCACCAACTGCTTAAAAAGAAATGTCCACTTGGATGTTTCACAGATACTTCCAGCTGTGTCAAGAACAAAACCAAATGCACTGCCCAGCTGGCATGGCTCAGTGACTGAGTGTCCGCTGATGAGCTGCTGGAAACTGATAGTTTTCACCAACCTTGGTTGCTCTGAAAGGACAGAGCTATGCACCCATTAAGTTGAAACATTGTTAGTTAAAGCAAACCCCTACTTGTTACTTACATGTAACTTCTTGCTGCCTGTTTATTGTCTGAATTTCCTGCCTAAGGATATGGTTGTTTTCTCAGAGACTCAATAAAAGGCTGGTGAGACCCAGGCATCAGTGGGCAATCTACCCTGGTAGAGGAAAGATGCCACGCCTGGTCCCCCAGTTTCCAAATTGATTCTCTTCTAGTCTCTCTCTCTCTTCATTTTATGTGCGGCCTCCTTCAGAACTCGAACCCTGTACAGGAACCCTGAACCGCGCTGGACGTGTAAGGGGCTCCAATAATGAGCCAGGAGGTCACCCATTGATTCCAGGTCAGGGCACATGCCCAGGTTGCGGGTTCAATCCCCAGTGTGGGGCATGCAGGAGGCAGCCAATCAATGAGTCTCTCTCATCATTGATGTTTCCATCTCTTTCTCGCCCTCTCCCTTCTTCTCTGAAATAAAAAAAAAATATTTTTTTTAAAAAACTGAACTAAAATGCATTAACTTTCTCATAATTCTAAAACTTTCTTCTATTTGAATTGATGACATCAGTTGTGGGTGCCACCCATTTCCCCTTCCCCCCAGACTTGCATAGCTCTCCTATTTCACACAAAACCAGTTTTTGTTTCCTTCCAGCCTGCAACCCCCTGATTTGTACCCCCGGCAGTAGATCAGGAACAAGTGCCTAAGGTCCCTGAATGTGACGAAGGAGAAGGTCTCACACGATACTTAAAGAGGGAGGCAATTCAGGACCCTTAGAGAGACATTTAAAAAAACCCGTAACAATATTTTCATGACTAAGAAATAAACTTTCACTTTGATAAGCCACTGAGATATCGTTGTTTGTGACTATGACCAAATATAGTGTCTAAGAACATCAGAATTATTCTACTTAACTTTGATACCCGTAAGACTTTAAAAATTTACTCGTTACGTTCTCAATAGTTTCCTTGCTTATAAAATAGGGATAATATTAGCCCTGGCTTCATAGGATTTCTCAGAGATTATGCCATAACTTATAATAAAGTACTAATTGTAAGTTATGGCATAATAATAGTAATCTGTGTATTTATTATTGAATTCACCCCAAAATTATGCAAATTTTTGCCTATTAAAAATATTTTGAAAATGCCTCTTTCTCTTCATTTTCACTGCTACCTATGGAGTTAAATCTAAACTAATATAATATGTTACCCAGGTTACTTATGGAGTTGGCCTCTTCACTAACCTCCCTACATCCACTCTGGTACCTATTTAAATTATGCTCCAGACTGAAGCCTGAGTAGTCTTACAAAAGCAGATCTTACCTAACAATCTTGTTTCTGCTTAAGAGATTTAAATGGTTTGCCTTTCCTTTTTGGATAAATATCAAATCATTAAGGTCAGTTGCACTTCCTTGCTAAGATCTGGCTCTGAGCTACTATTGTGAATACATCTCTGTTACATATTCCTACGCCTTCTTTGTGTTCCATCAACAATAATTGTCTGTCAGTTCCTCCAATACACACTATGCTCTCTCCTATAACACAGTTTTGTGAAATTTTCTCTCCTTTCTGAGTAACTGCTTCTCAGTATTCATATTTCAGTGCAACCATCGCTTCCTCAGGGAAATTTACTCCAATCCTTTAGTTTAAATAAGGTTCTTTTGTTATAAACTCTCATAAAATACTATTCCTTTACTTCCCATGACTGTGTGAGAGAGACTCAAGTGCATTTGTTTTTAGTAAACTTTTGAACAAGAGCTAAATATCTGAGATTTGGCTACTTGACCCCAGTTTGTTTTATTTATTTTTCCATCACCATTTATTTCCTCTATAGCCTCTATTCAACAAGCATGCTCTCAGTGTTCCAGAGTCCATTGTTAGGTCACTGCCTACTTCTACCATGAAAAAAAAAACACGGAAAATTAAAAATAGAGCATGGGTGGTATCTTTTTTATACTGTTGGGAAGACAAAGAGGAAAAAGAATCAACACAAATTGGAATAGTACAGGTAAAAGAAGAACATAAGAATGGTTATGGTGTCATATTTGCATATAATGGAAAACTTGCTACTGTAAATAATAGATTGGCAGTAATGAACTAACACATAGTTTACATCTCAGTTTATATTTTCAAAACCCAAAAGAATCCTACCCTGTGCCAAGAGTTGAAGCTAACAGAAGTTGTGTGCTTTTGGAAGGAAGACACAAACAATAATATAGGCATACTTTGAAGATAATGTGGGTTTGGTTCCGATCACTGCAATAAAGTGAAAATTGCAATAAAATGAGTCACAAAATTTTTGACTTCCCAGTGCATATAAAAGTTATGTTTATTTATACTCTACAGTCTGTTAAGTATGCAATAGCATTGTGTCTAAAAAGCTTATGTACATACTTTAATTTAAAAATACTTTATTTCTAAAAATGCTAACCATTATCTGAGCCTTATGGGGGTTGTAATCATTTTGCTGCTGATGATGGCTTAATGTCTTTTTATGGCTAAATGAAGATGATACTGGGTGGTGGTTGTTGAAGATTGCAGTAGCTGTGAAATTACTTAAAATAAGACAATGCAGCATCAATTGACTATTTCTTTCATGCATACCTTCTCCGTAGCATGAGATACCAATGGATAGCTCTTTACCCACAGTAGAATCTCCTTCAAAATTGAACTTAATCCTATCAAATCCTACCATTGATCAACTAGTTTACCTAATATTCTAACTTCTTTCTCTTTTTTTGTCATTTTAATAATCTTCATGGTGTATACTTCAACTCAAGAAAACACCAAAGAAGCAATTCCTCTTCTGTTCAAGTTTTATCATGAGCTTGTAGCATTTTGGTCACATCTTCATACTCCACTTCTAATTCTGGTCCCATGACTATTTCCATCACACATTTCCACTCTATTTCCAAGACTGCAGTTACTTCCTCCACTGAAGTCGAATCCCTTGAAGTCATCCATGAGGTTTGGAAGCCACTTCTTCCAAATTCCTGCTGATATTGATTTACTGACCTCTTCCCATGAATAACGAATGATGTTAATGGAGAAGCCTTTCCAGATAGTTTTCGATTTACTTAGCCCAGATCCATCAGAGGAATCTTGGGCAGTGACAGACTTATGACATTTATTTTTTAAATAATAAGACTTGAAAGTCGAATTTAAGCTTTGACCCATGAGCTGCAGAATGGATGTTGTATTTTCAGGCATGAAAACAACATTAATCTTGTTGTACATCTTTATCAGAGCTCTTTGGTGACCCGGAACATTGTCAGTGAGCAGCAATAGTTAGAAAGGAATATTTTTTTCCTGAGCAGTAGGTCTCAACAATGGATTTAAAATATTCAGTAAATCACATTGTAAACAGATGTGTGGTCACCCAGGCTGTGTTTCACCATTTGTAGAGCGCAGGCAGAATAGATTTGGCATGATGTTTGAGGACCCTAGAATTTCCAGAATGGTCAATGAGCATGGGCTTCAACTTAATTTCACCCAATAGTGTTAACAGAAGAGGCAGCCTGTCCTCTCAAGCTCTGAAGCCAGGCATTGACTTCTTTTTAGCTATGGCAGTCCTTCTTCCAATAAAAAGCTGTTTTGTCTACATTGAAAATCAATTGCTTGGTGTAGCCACTTCATTAATTGCATTAGCCAGATCTGGGTAACTTGCTGCAGCTTCTCCATCAGCATTTGCTGCTTTGCCTTGCACTTTTATGTTATGGAGACTGTTTCTTTTCTTAAACCTCATGAACCAACCTCTGCTATATTCTAGCTCTTCTTCAGCTTCCTCACTTCTCTCAGCCTTTGTGGAATTGAGGGGAGGTAGGGCCTTGTTCTAGATTAGGTTTTGGCTTAAAGGAATTTTGTGGCTCATTTGATCTTCTGTCCAGACTACTAAAACTTTCTCTATATCATCAATAGGCTGTTCACTTTCTATTATTCATGTGTTCATGGGCATAGCATTTTTTATTTCCTTCAAGAACTTGCCTAATTGTTTGAAGGCCTAGTTTTCAGTCTAGCCCAGATTTCAACATGCCTTCCTCACTAAGCTTAATCATATCTAGGCTTATTCAAAGTAAGAGATTTGTGAAGAGCTTTTACTTGAACAGTTAGAGGTCATTATAGGGTTATTAATTGGCCCAATTTTAATATCAGAGCATAGAGAAGCCTGAGGAGAGGGAGAGAGAGAAGGGAGTGCCTGGTCATTGGAGGAGTCAAAACATTTATTAAGTTTACTGTCTTGTACGGGAGCAGTTTGTAGAAACCAGAAATAATTATAACAGTAATAGCAAAGATCATTGTTCACAGATCACCATAAAATATAATTTAAAAAAGTTTGAAATATTTCAATTACCAAAATGTGACTCAGAAACAGGAAGTGAGCAAGTGCTGTGGGGGAAATGACACTGACTGACGTGCTCAACGCAGGGTTGCCACAGAACTTCAGTTTGCAAAAATGCATCTGCGAAGCGCAAGAAAGCGAAGCACAACGAAATAAGGTACACCTGTCTCATTCTACTAGTAAATGTTTCCCTGCGCATATTTTATGAATGTAATCCCATTTCTGTATTTTAAACTATTAGACTATACTGCTTAAGATCTAGTGAGTAAAGTCTCACCAGTCATCAGGATATAAGATGGTGTATTTCAGTTTGTACATGAGTGTTTAGCATATTTGATTAAGGTAGCCACCTCTTCTAGACTCTGAACCATCACAGCAAGCAATGTCTCTTTTTGCACACCCAGTATCTAACGCAAAGCATGGTTCATAATGTAGGTTCACAGATTTTTTAAAAATATAAACAAATGGGTGCAAAGTTAAAGATGGCAAGGCACAGGATAACAGGCCGATTCTAGTCAAGGTGTCCAAGCTTTTAAAGAATGAGAAAAAATATATAGTGAATCCAAATAGTGGTTTAAAAATATGTATCTTTATAATGAAATAAAGATGTTCTGCAGAGCAAATACTAGTAAATTGTCAACTGTTTCCACTTTTGTTGTTTCAAGACAAATAGTGTCATAAAGGAAAATCCAAGTTTCCATTAGGAAAATAGATAAGAGAAATCAATAAGATATGAAAGAATCTGTTTTAAAAAAGGAAAATGTTAGTGGTAGATGGCACATGAGTGATACATGAGCAATGTAGGGAGTTAACAAATAGACTCATCGAATTAGAGAACAAATGGATGGTTGCCAGAGGGGAGAGGAGTGGGGAGGGGGAATGAAAATGGTGAAAAGCAATAGAGGTAGAAACCTCCAGTTATAAAAAAAAAATAAGTCACGGGGATGTGATATACAACATAGGGAAAATAGGCAATATTATCATAATAACTTTGTATGGTTACAGTTACTAGATTTATCGTGATCACAATGTAAGGAATATAAATGTAAAATCAATATGTTCTACATCTGAAATATAACGCATGTTAACTGTACTTTAATTTAAAAGAATAAAAATAGGGGAACAGAACAAGGTAGGATTTAGTGTGCTGGGTGAGAGACAGAAAAATACCAGTATGACAGAAATTGCAATTTGTTTCTTGATATCTGTTTATACATTTCCCATGGTTATAGAACCCCTGCCTTCTTTCTGACATATGGCTCTCCGAAGTAAAGTCTATATTTCTTGTCCTACCTTATTTTCTTTCCTGTTGTCCTTCCTGTTGGTAGAAAAGATATGAACATGATAGCTGGTATTATAGCAGCTATCCTGAACCATATGAAAACATTAGAGTAGAAGCTGAGATATAAAGGTAATGCTAAAAAATACTTTAAAATATTATAGAAGGAACATATGTGTAATATGTTCTTTATTTCCCCACTTAACTTATGAATTTTGACTAAGGTGACTGGAGTATATAAATTTACATTGTTCATTGTATTTATGACTGTTAGATACTTAAATCTACAGACTGACCTTAGCATTAACTAAAGCAATTGACAGTATTATATTTTTGAAATATCCTATTATAGAAATCTCTAGTGGAAATGTAGGAAAACAGCAAATATATCCCTGTAAAAAGGCAGAGATACATTTGTTTAATTTTTTAAAAATTACATTTATAATAAATGTAAAAAGAAGGTAAAATGTAAGGCAATACATTAAAGAGGATTCTTAAAATCTTACAGTTCATCACAGTCCACTAAGAAAATGTCCCTGGTCTATACTAGAACACATGCTGCTTGAGCTTTATAAAATACAAATTGGAATGTTTTGAGTTAGAGCTTACCCCTTAGGATATAAATTACTTGGCTTCCTAATTTAGTATTATTTGACAGATACTAAAATAGAAATATTCTTCTTTTCAGAGATATTCCTGGATTTCATTTTGTGAAATTAATTTTTATTGTGAAAGTATATCCTTGACATATAGAGTTAGAGATATTATTTGGTAAGAAGAAAAGTTTGGCAATATTAAATTCTTAGAAATTACAAGAGTAAGGTCTGTTCTGTCTCCACTTTATTTGAACCATAGTAGTTTTCGTTTTATTTGCTTTCTATGCTAGATTTCAGTACATTTTCTTTAAAGAAAGGGTTCCTGTCCCAGATAAGAGTGAAGAATAAAATGCATGAAACAAATTTGCTTCCTACTCAACTAAAACCACAGTAGAGTGTTTTTTTAAATGTATAAAACTTCAAGTATAAGGCAAACAAGGGAGGTGAAAATTTCAACAAAATTTCTGTTAGGTGAAATTATATGAACAAATGATAGTTAACTAACCAGACTGGGAAAAAATAGAATCCCTACTGGACAGTGTGAAAAGCTGAGAACTAACCAGATTACTTATATCACAAAATCCTCACAGGGACAGGAACCAGCTGAGCCATGCACATTCATAAGTAGCAGTGCAGAATGGAAAAGACTAGGAGGACTTATTAAACAGAGTTTGAAAACAGTCGCTCCCTATGTCCTCCTTCCTCTTTTTTACACCTGGGAGCCTGTCCTGCACCAATTCAGCAAAATGATAGAAAAGAATTCTCAAGAAAAAGAAACAAAACAAAACAAAAACTCCAGACTAGAGGATGCCAGGTCCAATGAAAGCCTAAGCACTAAATTTAAAACAGGGTGGTTAAGTGGCCTTAGTTATTCTGAATGCAGATTGCACTGATCTCAAGATCTCTTAACCCATGATTACCACAACATTGGCAGTCAGGTCCTTAATCTACGGGTGAGAAATTTAAAAGTATATCTCAGGAGAATATAAAAGGCCCGAGAGAGAAAATCCAAAGGTGAGGATATTTTGAAGGAATTCATCAACAAATAGCCCATCTAGATGAATCTATAATAAACCTCATATTAGTCTCCCTGTACTCTGCTGTGTACATACAGCTTTCAAATCAGATTTTCATTCCCCTTTTTTATTTATTAACAGGATGCTAATAATTAATGAACATATAAAGAAAATCTCTAATATGAAAGATAAGAATATAAACAAAAAAATGCCATTGGGGGTAAATTGAGGTCTTTTCAGAAAGAAAGGAAAGTTATAAGATTATTATTAACTAGAGGCCCGGTGCATGGAAATTCATGCACCGGAGGAGGGGCCCCTCAGCCCAGCCTGTGCCCTCTCACAGTCCGGGAGCCTCAGGGGCAAGAGGTGACCCAGCAATCAGGGGAAGGTGTCGCCCCATTACACCTCTGCTGCTGCCACTGCCAGCAGCGCAAGCCTCAGCTGGCCCTCGTTACCTGAGCCTAGGGCTGGCCTTGGGCAGCTGAGGGACTGAGGGGACAAGGGGACTCTGGAGGCAGGCACATGGCAAAGCTGGGCCCACCTGGGGGCGGGCCTAGCCTTGCCACACACCTGCCACTCAAGCAGGGTGGAGGGGACTGGGCGCCACCATCTTGTGACTGTGGGTGCCACCATCTTTGAGGGCATGGCAGTCAATTAGCATATTCCCTTCTATTGGCTGTTGGCATCACCATCGTTGCGACAGTGTGTCAATTAGCATATTCCCTCTTTATTAGATAGGATGACTTCAGGAATTTAAGAGAAGATATTGTAGCTATAAAATAAGATCTCATAGAAATGTAAACAATCAGCAGAAATGGAAAATTCAGTATATTTAAAAGATAAAAATTACATAAATGAGAAATAGGGAATTTAGGTTCAACAGTTGAGAACTTCCAATGATAAGAGTAGCTTTTAGAGTAAGTAGAGAAAAGGAAATCATCAAAGAAATAGTTTAGAAAGTTTACTCCAAATTGAAGGACAACATTAGACAAATTTAAAAACTCAGCAAGTACACAGCATAATGGATGAAAGTAGATCAATGCTTATCATTGGGCTGTTTCAGGATGCTGGGAAAAAAATAGATCAAACAAATCTAAGAAAGAGTAAAAAAAAAACTTTCATAAAAAGAATTAGGGATCTGAATTACTTTAGGTTTGTCAACAGAAGGCTGAAAGTATGAAAGCAAATCTTTAAAATTATCTAAGAAAATGATTTTCACCCTAGCATTCTATACCCAGAAAAACTAGTAATTTTTTATGACAGAATAAAAGTGTTGTTAGACTGATGAAATACATATAAATAGTGTTTAATACATAAATTCATTCAATTATAAAACTTATTTTTAAAATCTGATGTTCAAAATATTTGAGATATAACTAATAAACTATACTTATGAATTTTTTATATTTGTAATTAGTGGGGGTGTGGGTCCCTCAGCCAGATGAATTAAAAGAGATTTGTAATCTCTTTAGTAATTAGTAATTTAGTAATATATCCCCATACTGGTCACAGTAATTTAGTTGTAAATATGTGAATATCTCTCACAGTTGTTAGGGTCACTTAGCTGTGATACACTTAGCTATGTATAATCTCCCTGGTGTTTTCAGCTTTTAGGGTTTTCTAGTTTGGGTATATGTGAATATATCCCTCTACTGTTCCATTCTGATTAGAGTTATTTGTGGGATATGATTGTCCACTGATTACCTGGAGTCATCTAATATAATAAAAAAGTAATATGCAAATTGACCATTAC
>PVJC01001410.1:68854-94849 GCA_004026665.1 Murina feae
TGGCCTGGGGCCTCCATGGGGCATCCAGGAGCGCCCATCCTGGGTCCACTGCCTGGCTCTGCCCCGGGGGCCTCCTCGGGGGTCTGCAGGAGCACCCGTTCGGGGTCCACTACCTTCATCCACCCCCCAGGGGCCTCCACAGGTCGTGCAGGAGCATCTGCTGCACAGTGCAGAGCATCCGAAGCCAGTCCACTGCCCGGCTCCACCCAGGGTGTGTTTGCTCAGCAGCAGGGCCCCACCAAGGGATCCTGCACCAGCGTCTTCCCCTGGCTCGCCACCCAGCTCTGCGCCAGGTGTGTCCCCTCAGTGGTGGGCGCCCACCAGGCATGTGTGATCGTGGGCCCTCCAGTGGGAAGCGTCCAGGCCTGCACTCACCAGCCCTCCCACACACCAGTGCACGAACCCAGAAGGGGCTGTGGGCAGCCTGAAAATGGCCCTCAGCCCCTCACCCAGGCTGGCCAGGCATGCCAGCAGGTAAACATCCCCCCTGAGGTGTCCCAGACTGCAAGAGGGCACAGGCTGGGCTGAGGGACCCACACCCCCAGAGTGCACAAGTTTTTGTGCACCAGGCCCCTAGTTAGTTTATATTGTTGACTAGAACAATTGTTCTCTCCTTTCTTTCTTATAATTTGAGTGTTACACTGCAGAGTAATATTTACTCCAATATTACTCTGTAGTGTAGAGAGAGGAGACACTTTTTTCATTGATTGAAATTATTTTAAAAGTAATCTGAATTTTATTAAGAATAGTATCTCATGTATGTACAATCACTAGTGAGTTGGTAAATAATCTGTTTTGGCAATATAGAAACCTTTTAGGAAATGGATAAAATTAAATATTATACATTGTTTATATATTTAAAATTGTCTTTATAGTTAAAATATAGCAGGTTTATTAAACTTTTCAATTTTTAAAATTTAATACTTCAAATGATTGCCAAATTTTACCAAAAATCTAATTATTTCCTACTTAAAAATAATCGTCATTTCCTGACATTAAAATTGTTCAATATGATAAAGAATTAAAACTAAAAAGTGCTTTAAAGCCTGATTAGTATCTGATTGATAAAAAGCTTAATATTCTCCAAAATCTGAACATTTTAATGAAATTTTATTTTATGTTATTTACCACTAAAAATACAATGCTGAGATTTTTAGCAGTGAATTGTGTAATTCTAAAACTAAATTTTGGGACAAAATTATTATCAAAATATAATTTTTAATTTAAAATGGCCCTAACACTAGAAATTTTGAAAATGCTTAGACATTTAATTTCTAATTTATTTAGATATTAGCAATTAGGTTTTGCAACTTTTTTGAGTTTAAAAAGTACATCACAGAATTTTCTTTTGGCCAGGTGCTCTCGTTACAGTGGATATTTTAGTGAACTCTATGATGTAACTTGTGATTTAAATATGAGGTTTGTTAAGATGATAACATCTAAACCACACACACATTATTACTAGTTATGAAACTGAGCCTATCATGTCCTCTCCCTTTGCTGAATTACTTTGCTTTATCAATGCACAAGGAAGTCTTAAATTGGACATCAGTACAACTTCAAATATAACATCAGTAATCCTCACACAGCCTCACCTGACCTATAAACGTAGTCACTAACCATTCATGAGAGAGGTAAGGTGAATTACTATTGCCTCTAGAACTTCTATTTTTCTCATTTAAATACTATCCTAAGCCTAAAGATTACTTCCTAAATCTCATCATCCAACCTTTTCTCTTCTTTTCTCCAGGTAACTTGGATGCGGCCATCATTGAAGACCTAGAAAGATTCAGGAAGTATCTGAATAAAGATATTGTGCATTCATTTATATGTACAAAAGAAAAATGAAAGTCAAAGCTGAACGTAAAATGGACATAATTTTAATGATTTTTTTTAAATTTTGTGCATTGGATTCAAACAGCAAACTGTGTGCACTCAACTGTTTTCACAATGTTGTCAAGAAGTCTGTGTCTTTTACCATTTTACACACAATTGTTCATTACAGTATGTTATCAGCCTCATGGAAACCAGGGGTGTGGCATGGTAAGCAGTGGTGGTAGTGCACCTAACTTTTATATTATCTAACTTGAAAATATTTCTCTTCTATGATTCCTTTTTTTCTTGATAAAAATAGTTTTCACCAAACGTTGGTGGTGCACACGCACTACCATTCATGCTTGACATCACACCCCTGACAGGAACACGTGTTCTTATTTTGTTGATAAAAAGTATTACAAAAATTTCCATACAAAAACTATTTTCATAGAAATCTTGCATTTCCACAAATAAACCTGAACATTTTTTGGAAAAAAAACTGCTCAAGAATTTTGTTCATTTAATACTGTGACTGTATTGATAAATGCAGTCCACTTCAAAGTTCTTCGCACACACTTTTCTACAGGTGACCAGGCCTCTTTTTCCTTTCACTAAGGTCTGCCCAGGCTCCATCAAGTTCATTTATAGCAGAAACTAGGGTTTGGATGAAATATCTGAATGTGAAAATGGAAGCTTCATCTTCCACATAACTATCAATACCCAGCCCTCTTTTATAACGTAAGACAAAGATTGCAAAATATTCTTTTCAATCCAGAATCTCTGAACCAACTGTTGCTTTTTATTCTTGATGTGAAGTTGGGTGGGGTGGGGATAGGTAGATAGATAGGGATCTGATAGAGTTACATGTTAAATCACCTGCAGGTGAATTTAAGAAAAAACATTATTGCCTTGGTAATAGACATTTCTATCTCAATCAGTGACACAGACTGTTAAAAAAAGAAAGAAAAACACTGATGAAGATATGTTTTATATTCCACTTGCCATGAAATTCAGATTTGTTTTGTGTTACATTTTTTTCACATCCTATAAACACATATTGTCTATTCAGATGATCATTGTACTGAGTTGTTGGGGGCTAATAACATCAGCACCTCTATTATCTGGATGTTCAGAAGACCATACTGTTTCTTGCAATGCTACAGGTTGTTGTATTTTTTTTCTGATTCCAAGTATTTTTATTCTTACTGACAGTTTTACTGGTTACCTTTGGGACATTGATATTCCATCTCCTGACAACAGTTGGACTTCAAAAAGAACTTGTAGTTTCCTACTGGACTGCATTTGAAACCAGTCACAAAATGCGCATGTAACATTCACTCAGAAGAAGGGAGGAACCCATGATAAACAGTATAACCCCGTGTAACTTGGTTGGTCCATGATGCTTGTAAATCAAGTCTGATCATTGCAACTGCTTAGATCACAGCGTCTCTAGTTCATAGACACAGCGGCATGAGGTAACTCATTTTATTTTGCACAGGTTGCATATTTCCACAGGAAACATTCTCGCTAAATTGTTTGGAAAAAAGACGACAGTTTGTGCTTGGGTGTTTGGCCTCCCAGCTTTATGCCATGGTTTCTTTACCTGGCAACCTTCTGTCGTTAAATGTGTGCATGTTGATGACTTCTTCTGTTTTCACAATAACGGGGGCCTGTGGCTTGTGTTTTAACCGTCGCTGGCACTTCAGGGACATCCGCAGTTCTTCTACCATGGCGCTACAGAAGGACCTCTACAGAACAACAGAGAAAATGAAATATTACCAAACAGATAAACTGTCGCTGTCCAGAGACAAACTAAAATAATTCTCAACAGACTTTCAACATAACCAGCCTTGAAGGTTTGAAATATTTCAATATAAAGGTTAGAACAAATTGTCACACTTTTAATAGACAACACATGATAATTAATAATATTTTATAAAAGTGGACTAGTTTAAAGAAAATCTCCACCTGATAGTGAAATGAACTACCAACTGGAATGCATATAAAGCAGATGTAAAGCTTTATAGATGTAAAATTAATTAGAATAAAAACATATAAATATCCACTTTAAAATTTAAATATAAATACACAAATCAATAACCAGAAATCTATTTTTGATATTTAAAAATAGAAGAAATGTACTACTTTTTAGATCACAACATGAGATAATGAAAATTTTCTTTAAACAGATTTTTCATTGTGCATCTCAAAACAGAACAAAAATATAACACTGACAAAGACATAAAAATATGGAAAATAACTTCTGGTATTCATTATACATTTTTGGGATTAGGTCTATAAAACTGTTGATGATGATTACAAAAAAATATATGAAATAACAAATTGTAGCACATTAAAAATCCATGAAAATATATTAACTTTTTTTGTCATCATCAGCTTGATAATTGAGAGTCAATAAACAATTTATCCTATGCAGAAAAAAATGACCCTATAAATATTTTAAAATTTTCATCTATTAGCAATAGATTTGCTATAAAAATAATATATATGGGGCTCCTTATTATAAGCTCCTCAAAATTCCTAATATAAACTCTTATCTGTGCAATAAAATTTTATTAGTCTCCCTCCCCAGCTAATTGAGATACACATGTTAGTTACATATAAGTAAGATTCATAAACCAGTTATATATTATAGTTGAAATTCAGATGGGCTGAGACTGAGGCTCTTTCTGTGTGAAAACTAAAAATGTGGAAAACAACCAAAAATGTGAACAAGTATGAAAAATTAACACAATTCCAGAAAGTGATATGAAAACATAATGAAATAAGCCTAATCAAATATGCATATGATGACTTTTTTTTTTACTTAAGTTTTTTTTTTTTTTTTTTTTTTTGCTGTTTATCAACTTAGGCTAATTCCAAAAGAATAGAGAATGAAAATATTTAATACTCATCTGTTTCTTAGGTTTAAAATATTTTGCACACATAATCTTTTGTGACAAACTAACATTTTAATTAAAGTAGTCCTCTATCTAACAGAGAAAAATGATGCAGAGAGAGAAAAGTCACTTTCTGCAGCTTACAGTGGAGACTCCAGCAAGGTCTCCTGATAAACCAATTTTGTAACTTTTGATTCTAGTACCTTCTTGTCCATTCCTGGCTCCATCCTCA
The DNA here is from genome assembly GCA_004026665.1 of Murina feae. Classification (NCBI taxonomy): domain Eukaryota; kingdom Metazoa; phylum Chordata; class Mammalia; order Chiroptera; family Vespertilionidae; genus Murina; species Murina feae. Next base: position 73,802 of record PVJC01001410.1, read on the forward strand.
CTTTTCTCATATGAGTTCCTGAGTAGCTTCCTGAGTAGTCTTCCCAGCTCTTTATCTAGCTGATTCCTTCTCCAAAGGCTCACAATCACTACAATAATCTATTGTTTAAATATTAGTTATTAATAGCATCTTCTCGCCCAAGGAACAGGTGGAATCCAAAGATCCTATTTTTAGCAATCATGAAGTCTGTGATTCAGCTTTCCCTCTTTCTGCTCCCTCCCCTATTTCTTTTTTCTCTACACACACCTCTCTGCTTGGACTTCCAAAGTGTTTCTTTCCTCTTCTTTGCTCTGGTACCTTGCCATGTTCTTTCATCCTTCACAACAATCCGATTTTATCCCTTACTCAAATGTTCACTTATCAGGGAATATTTTCCAACTGACCAGGCTCATTATTTTCACTCAATTTAGTTATGTCCCTTTAGCTCATTATAATGTTTTCCCATCTGGCCTCTAAGTATTCTCTGAATCCCTCTCAGTGAATGGTAAAGAGAAGTGATCAAATTCTTTTGGTACTGATTGTACACATATGTTTTTTAAATGTTGACTGAATTAAGAATAGCTTCAATATGACCCTAATACTTTAATTCTTATTTAAGTAATATTCCTACTTAAATTGCTTAAAAACATTTTTAAAAGCTTGGTGAAATGCAATGTATAAAAGCTATTTAATCAGGTAAAATTATGGTATTTGTTTAATAACATTAAATATAAGTATTAATTTATTAGTACTCACAATGGATGTTGTTGATAAACATGAATTCCCCACTAACTAATAGAGTTACTGCCATGCTCCTTTATCTTGTTAAATTATGCACTTCTGAAACCCATAAATTATATTTCTATTAAAAGAGTTAGGGCACCTGACAGCTATTATATGGACACAGTGTTTCTTGTTGCTTTATACCTACTATTAGATGTACTTATTAAGAACATGATGGCAATGATGATGAAGATGGTGATGATGACAACACGGTAGAAATGGAAAAATCTGACTCCAAAAGGGGAAGGAATACAAAGTCTTGAGGTAACTTACTCTTGGTTCTCTGTTGAAACATTTAACAGAAGAATTGATTAGATAATATAACAAAGTCGGAACTTGATGCCAATGACACTCAAAAATACTATAGGATGTGAATAACTTTGAATTGTTTGAAATAAGGCTTCATTTGAAAGTCATAAATGTCCCGAATGTTACATAATTGATAACACCCTCTTCTTGGCCAACTTGGCTTTTAGGCAGATTGACTACATTAGTTGCAAAAATATAGAGAGTAGACATATTAATTAATTTTTGTCCATACAAAGAGAGTAATCAAACAACTTATTTTCTTAGGAAAAAAAATCTTATTAACACTCATTTACCATGGAATTACACAATTTTTTCTAGTAAGTTAATAAATAAAATGTATTCACTCCCTATATGTAATGTCAGACCACAAATAAAGACCTAAAGTTATTTAAAAGAAATTTTATGTAATATAAACTTTATGATGTTAAATAATATAAAAGGTAGATAAAAAGCCTGGCTCCAAAGTTAGAAAATTTCATCCTTTATCATTTAATATTACCTTAAGTAAATTATAGTTACAAATTTAATTAACTTATAGTTACAAATTTAATTAAGTAACTGATAGTTACAAATTTAGAAACTCTGAAAATTGTAAATTTGTAAATTGGCCAATGACTATTTTTAGGCTTTATCTATTTACAAAGTCATCAGATAGTAAAAATTTTAATCAATCAATCAATAGACTTGATTGTATGTTATATTACCAGTTTTATAATTTTTTTCTATGAATCAGCTGAATTTTGCCAGCACTTTTTTAAATGTATTAATGTAACTACATGTAAAAATAGTTTTATCTTAGGTTACTAATAAAGTCATGTGATAAGATAGGTGTTCTTATCACTGATAGACTATTTCTAATCCTTCACAAAAACTATGAAAACCTTTACATTTAAGCAAGAGTTTGGAATCAATATAGTGAATTAAATAATATCATAAAGTCCTGTTTACTTGTGGCACTAGGGCAAACACATATTATTTTCTTTTTTTTAAGCTTTAGAATACAAATTCCATATCTTGATTTATATAAAAATCTAAAGTTGAGGTTGTAGAGATGATTGTGACATATAATTATTTCCTTGTGCTGTATGTTCGAAAAAATTACTATGTCTGATTTTTAGAGTTCTAATGTCATTTGATAGAGACAAATTGTCTTTCCTACTTCATATAATAATTGGAATTTTTAAATGTATTTTTATTAAACTATGAAATAGGTTTTGAAAAACCCAAGAGCACTTAACAGAAGTTTCCTGGGTTATTATAGTAAACAAGAAGGAAGAGGGAGAAAAAGAGAAAAAACAGAAGCAGAGGAAGCAGGAGAAAGCGAAGAAGAAAGCGTAAGGGGGGTGGAGAGGATGAGAAAGAAAACTATTTTGCTTTTCAAATCACTTCTTAGGGATGGAAACACACAAATTGTGTCATTAAATAAGTAACATTCTTAGGGTGAAAACAACAACAAAAAATGTTTCTCCACATTAATATAACAGACGACAAAAAGAAAAAAGAAAGGCACAAGGATACTAACCATTATTAAAAACCTCTTTTAGTAAGTTTCAAAATTTACTAAACAGTGTCTGGATGGTAGGGTGGCACTAACCAAATAGAAGATTCCTGAAAATGAAAATTTACATCTTTGAGCTGTTAGCAGGTAATCGCATTTAAATTAGTAAAAGTCATTATAAAATTCACTGTAATTAATGAGGCAACCTGTATTTGCATATCTCTCATTCTTAAAACAATGAAGGTCTGGAAACCTTAAAAGTTTTGATTTGACTATATTTGCATTTCTTGTTTTGAAAGCTATCTAGTTTTGTTTTGGGCATAATAAGAGAACACATAATCTGCAGATAACTGTTCTAAATAATGTCATTATTGGTGTTATAGAATAATTTATTCTTAAAAACTCAACTATATAATTTATAGATATGTTTATCTGATAACAGATGTGACAGCACCTAGAGAAGCACATCATTGTTTAAATACTAGAAATGTAGCTGTAAATATGCCCCACATTGAACGCTGACTTCAACTACATTTTTTAAGTTGAGATCTTTATATTTAGGAATGTCTTTTTGAAAAACAGCCACTGATGGAAAGCAACCAGTTTGATTTTTTAAACTTAAACTCATCACTTTCACGTTGAATATATGTAGTCACTTATCACTCAAATTAGAAATAACCATAAAATATTATAAACTACCATCAAGTCTATATTTATATTTTTAAGACAGAAACTGTATTTTACACCTTACTATCCTATATTTGGTTAGTTTAAAATTAACTACATGGTATTTTAATTTAGAAAGCATTACCCATTTTTGCATACAGTTCCTACTTAAAGTTCTAACAAGACATCTTCAGGCTGCTTCTAACTTAGACTGTGCAGCTCAGTGTTTGAATATAGACTAGCATATATCAACCAAACTGGTTTTGTCTTTGTTGTTTAAATTATATGTTTAATGATCGGTCAGCTTGGCACAGTTGACCTCAGTCAGGTTGGTTGAGTGTTGACCTATGAACCAGGAGGTCACTGTTCAATTCCAGGTCAGGGCATGTGCCAGTGTTGCCAGGTGATCCCCAGTGGGGGACATGCAGCAGGCAGCTGATCAATGATTATCTTTCATCTTTGATGTTTCTATATCTCTCTCTCCCTCTCCCTTCTGCTCTGAAATCAATAAAATATATTAAAATACATACATATATATATATAAATCATGTTACTGATTATACATATTGAATCCATTTTTAGACATTTTTTCAATTAATTTCTGATGCTGTAGGCCATTTGCCCAAGAAGTCCATATCACATGGAGTAAAGACAAATCAAAATTCTGCATAAAATGATCTCACATTATATAATAAGTAAACCATGAAAATGAGATGAAAAGTATATATAATGTAATATGCAATATTTTATATAATATTGGTCTATTAACTGAATAGAATAAATGTAATTTAATGTGACTCTTGCTTTCCACTTATACTTTTTAATTGGCTGTCTTTTAAGAATATCAAATAGCTAATGCTATACATCAGAATAACGAATGGACCTAGGGCTGTACAAATGCAATAGTGAAGCAATGAGAGATGAAAAATGACTAGTTAAAGCATTCATGTCAAAAAATTACATATATAACAACTTTGATCTCGATATTCAGTTTTATAGCAGTCATCTTTCTGAAAAACTATTATTTAGATAAGCTGTGCAGCAGTCAGACAAGACTTTACATGTATGATTCTGTTGCTTAATCACTGGAACTTTACAAGTAGAGAAACTAAAACTCAAGAAGTCAAGTTATCTACCCAAGGTTATGCACGTAACTGATATCAAAGCTCAGTGAGGAGCCCCGTTCCCCTGACTTCCACTCCATGAATGCTTCATTATATTAGTCTGCCTCATTAACAGGGAACTGAATTTTAGCTGAGCCTTTTGCCTGGAGTCCATTCTTAATAACTTGAATGTTTTGAATGCTACATAGTAAGTCAGAGAATAAATTATGGGGCAAAAAGAAATATGTGCCCCAACCCCTCAATTAATAAAATGCTAAAGCACCCATACTTTTGCCTGGATTATTTTACCATGATAAACATAACTAAAGATTAAAATATTCTCAGAAACCTCGACTCTTACAGAAACAGTTACCAAATATCTTTATATGCTTTTTGCAAATATAATGAGAGAGAAAAATGAAGTATCACTATATGTTTGTACATGTCCCCTATTTAAGCTGGAAAAATCAATAAATAAGTTCAGACAAGTTTCAACACCACTTTAGTCAATACAGCTATGAAATGCATTTTAAGAAAAAGCAATGTTAATCATCACATTTTTGCTAGTAGTCATATGATAAAATTTTTCATATATATATATATATATATATATGTATATAATCCAATTTAACTAATGCTTAATTGTAGAAGAGTTCTCTTTTCTGAAAGCCCAGCAAGCTAAATGTATCAGTTTTGTAAATAATAATAAATATAACAATAGCTGTCAGACACTTGCAAAAAAAACTCCACCTATGTAAATTACTTATCTTAATTATTAAAACATTTTATTTATGGTATATTTGTAGTCTGTTTATTTATTTATTTTAAAAGACATATAGAGAAGTCAATTTTATCCAAGTTACACAAAGTTGATAAATGATTCCAAGTCTTTTTTCATTTTAAAATTCATCCTTAAGAATAAGAAAGTGAAATAACTGTGCTATGACCAAAGGCCACAATCTGTTTATCTAAATCAAACTCCAACTCCACACATTTTATCAATACAACTTCAGAAAGGAAAACTATTAAGAGAAATAGTTAAGTATTCATTCTTGATTTTGTGAGGATGATATAGCATAAATAGTGTTAGATGAGGCATCTTTGACCTTGGGAAATATTTTTCACTCCTGAGATACTTAACCTCATCTGAACAATATGGATATTTATTTACACAGTTGTCATGATCACTTCATACCCAAGAAAATATTATACTTTAAAAGCTCTAAAGTGGCTTATAAAAATAAGGAAGTAAAATTATTACCTGTCAAGCTTCAATTTTAATTTTAAAACATCATTTATAGTCATTTGAAGAAATGTTTTAAATATCCTTTTGCCGGCATAAAGTAGTTTATAGAGTAAAACAAAGATTGGCATCTCATTTTAAAGTGTGATTTTATATTTACATGTAAAAACATTTTAAAAGCCATCCACTTATCCCTCATATGGGTCACTAATAGAAATTGAGAGATGATCTACTTGCAAAGAAAGGCAATAACATAAAAGAATACAAAGTGGACCATTTATCCAAAGCTTATTTATATCTTTTAACATCTGAATAGCAACATGCTCTATAGATGAATTTTACATTATTGAAAATTATTTGGCACTTTATAATTCTTTACAATGATTTATAGCAGTGTTTGCACTCGTGTCTCATTCAATAAATGGCTTTTTTTTAAAAAAAATTGTTCCTGTTAAAACTAATATTTCAACTTTCTGAAAGCAATTTGTGTATAAGCATCAGTGAACAATCTGTTTTCATTCTTCTGGTTCCATGAAATACAAATTCAGCCAACTTTAAAAATTGTTTCCCTTGTGAATAAACTTTCACCCAGGATCCAGGTTTAAACTAAACCATTCTAATTTCTCCTTAAAATTCCAAAATTGCGTTGTTTCATTCACTTGTCCTTCTATGCCTTTTATAATTATTATTCAATTATAGACTGAAGAACATTCTATATACCCTCAAAAATGTTTTTGAACTTTCAGTGACTGAGAAAATACCATTATTTAGGAATACCTTGGATTTGTTTTATCAGTGTTCTATAATAAAAATAACTATATTGACTAAAATAGACTATATACTGAAAAACATAAATTTTAGTAGTTCTTAAAATCCACATAAATTATTTTGGAAGAAAATTAGAATAAGTATATGTGACCAATACAGGATGCATAAAATATAAATTCTGTATCTGAGCAATAATTCACATTTTTATTTCTCAGACATACTCACTACACTTTGCTTAAATGTAAGTAATAAGAAAATGAATATTTTTGTTAAGTTTTGGTTCATGTCAAGAAACTCAGAGATTTGTGTTTAATGTGCTCAATGGAAACAATTTGCATAGGCAAATCTAATTTCAGTTACATGGGAAAATATTTCTGTATACAAATCAGACAAAAACAAAGAGTTAAAATGTATGTTATGTTACTGTTATTGCTAGAAATCAAAAGAAGGCAGAATTATGTATACCTTTTTTAAAAGGATACATTGAAGTATTTAAGAAATAGTAATTTTAAGCAAATTAATAAAGCATGGTTATGTCATAAAATATTTTTATAAACATTCAAATTATTACAATTACTTCTAATTCATGCTTACAAAACCAATATATCACCATAAATAATACCAGAGAAAACAAAGGTTTGGATATTAGGCCACTTTCTTCAGTTAGAAGGGAGAAGCAGGACCTGCAAACAAATGCAACTTGAAATGGACTGATGTACAGCAGATTTTTGGATAGCTTACTGAATGAACCTTAACTGGTAATGTTTTTTAAATCAGCAAAAAGGTAAGGAAAAAAGACAATCAATAAAAAATGCACGTTACATAGTTATTTTTTCAGACACTTCAGAAAAGGAAGACTTTTGAGTAACTTTCAAAATGGTCAATTGACACTTTAGAAAAATTAGAAAAATAAATATATATTTATTTAAAAAGTTTCAACAAATAAAAATCAAGGTATCACAGTGGCATTAATATCTGCATCAAAAGAAAAACCCTTAAGTACTATAAAACTGGAAGACACCATCTTGTGGTTATCTGAAAGGAATGCAATTTAGAGTTTTTGAAATTTTTAAGGACTATCTCTTTCAGCATACAGTTCCTGTATTCAGTTTTAACCTGTCCTTGTTTTAAAGCGGTGTATTCATACACTATTTTTAATTATCAAACAACTTGTAAATATAAAAAGTTATGGTCATCAACTTCCATAATGTTCATATTCAACTAGACTCTGTATATATTATATCTGCCAAATTACTTAGATAAAAAAGTTTTATTCTTTTAAAAAGTACTAGAATATTATAGACTGAAGAAAAAAGAAAGAAAATGGAGAATGAGAAGAGAAAATAGCAAAACACTTTGGAGCTAAATGGTGAATCCTTGCTTACTTTAAATATGCAAAGCATAATTCATTGCATGCTTGGCTCTCAATAAATAATTATTAGAGCAAAGGAATAATTCCACAAATGTTTACCATATTTTTTAATTTAAAATGTTACGTTTTAGGCACAGTTGTAAGTGTAAACAAAAGGTGAATTTCTATATACCATCAAGCATAACTTATAATAAAATCTAGGAATATTTTCTGACTAACTCTGATAAATTAAGTAAGATGTTAAACCCTATATCCTAAATGAATAATTTTTCTTCAAGAAAAATGAAGAAAATTGAATCCAAGAACCTAATTCATCACAATAAAAATATGGGTCACTCTAATAAACCCATAATTATTTATTTGCTAAGCTTAATTCTTTTGAATTATATAAAAACAGTTCATTTTTATTCTTTATTGCAGTTTTTTAAATAGGTCACTGTATTCAGCTTCATTATTAATTCAAATCAATAGAAAGATTAGTTAGGTAGATATATAGATAGATGATAGATAAAGAGATAGATAGATAGATAGATAGATAGATAGATAGATAGATAGATAGAGATAGACAGACAGATATAAGTATATCTTATGCTGACAGGCAATACTTGATACCTTGTAGTACAAACCAAAAAATTAGACCATTGTCCTACAGGAACTAAGAGTCCATTTGGGAGAGAGGCACTCACATAGAAACCAACAAATATGACATGCAATAAAAAAACATAGGGAAAATGGAGATATGCATAGGCCTCACAGAGATAAGGTATCTAGTGTTATTGATGAATGCGGTTTGAAATGTCAGAAATACCTTCCCAATGTTTTCAAAAGGGAAGAATATGTTTTTGGAATGATGATAGTACCTGAAATCAGTTAGGTATAAAATTACACAGGGTTTGCTTAAGTCAAATGGAAGAAGTTTTGAAAAACTAGATGACTTTGGAAAATGGAAAGAATGTTAGTGCAGCTACAGAAGAAAATGCCAATTGGGGGGAAGCAAAAGGTAAAACTACAATGTTGGACAGAGACAGATCCTGAAGTGCCTGCTAAGCTAGGGAGTTTGACTTTCAATACGGAAGCCATGAGGAGACAATGTGTGAAAGCATTGGGGAATATGATACATAATGCTTATGTATTATCAAAACGGTTGTTTCTTTTGTTTTGTTTTATTTCTTTTCAATGTAATGTTTTATCTGGTTCAGTTTAAAAAAGTACATTCCTTTTACTAATTTTTAATAAGGCCATAGTGGTGCATACAAATTCATGAGAGATGGTTGATATGTTAAAATTCAACCAAATTCATTATTTCTAACTAGAGGCCCAGTGCACAAATTTGTGCACCAATGTGGTTTCTTGGCCTGGCCTGTGGGATTGAGCCAAAACTGGCTCTCCCACATCCCCTGATGGGTCCTAAATTACAAAAAGGTTCAGGCCAGGCTGAGGGACCCACCAATGCACAGTTGGGGTTGGTGAGGGACGTGGGAGTTTGGCCAGCTGGTGAGGGGTTTTGGGAGGGCTCCGAGGTGTGCTCGGCCAATCTCACTCAGTCCCAATCGGCCAGACCCCAGCAGCAAGCTAACTTACTGGTTGGAGTGTCTGCCTCCTGGTGGTCAGTGCATGTCATAGTGAGCGGTTGAGCATTCTTAGCATATCATTAGCATACTATGCTTTGATTGGTTGGACAGCTGACTAGACACTTAGCATAGTAGGCTTTTATTATATAAGATAATAATGAAAAAAGGTATTTTACAGAATTAAACCTCTACATCCTCTGTTTTCTGTTTTTAAGCGGACTGCTAGTACATAAAATAATTGTGCATAATGACATGATCTAGGTAAATCATAAGTATATGACACAAAGAGACAAGGACAATAGGATACCATATATTATCAAGAGATTAATTCCTTTGTTTTATTTCAATACTGAGCTATAAGAGACAGAAAATAATGATGTATGGGTAATTTGAGGTTCCAACTAGAAAAACCAAATTTCTTTTATTATTTTGGATTTACTTTAAGCATTAACTAATCAAATATCACATCTATTGACAAATGCTATCTAATAAAAGAGTAATATGCAAATTAGGCATCACTCCATCACAAAGATGGCTGCACCATAGCCACAAGATGGCGGTGCCAGTCCCCTCATCTCTGCTGCTGGAGTGTTCAGGCCTGTTGGCCCGGCCAGGGGTTGGGTGGGGAGTGCTGGCCTCTGAGCCACCAGGCTGGATATGCCCCTGGGGGGTGGCGGTTCCATCCTGGCAGCTTCACTGCTGCTGCTGGAGTTTTCAGGCCTGTTGGCCTGGCCAGGGGTCACAGGGACAAAGGGGAGAGGCGGGATCCACCCACTTCCGTAGCAGATCCAGCCTCACTGCTCCCCAGCCTCTGGAAGTGTTTGGGCCTGTCAGCCCCTCTATTTGGTTGGATGCTGTGTCCAGGGGGCACACGCAAGTGGGTGGGGAGTTGACTCTAGGTCTTCTGGTACAGGGGGACTTGATACTGTGTCCTTGTTTGTGCTGGCCCAGGCAGCACCCAGCCCTGGCCACAGCTCAAGGGAGAGAACAATATGCAGGTGAGGCCAGGAGCCTGAGAGATCAACACAGAGATCAACAGCAGACACACACACACACACACACACACACACACACACACACACACACGGAATGCCTGCTCCCAGCCTCTGATGCGGCTGGAGGCAGGCCCCCAGCGGGGACACACATGGAGTGCCTGCTCTGAGCCTCTACTGCCAGACTGTGGCCATTAGAACATACACTGAGGGGTCCCAGACTGTGAGAGGGGGCAGGCTGGGCTGAGGGACCCCCTCCTCCATGCACAAATTTCATGCACTAGGCTTCTAGTTATAATATAAATAAAAATTGATGAGTTAACCCATTTGTCTTTGATTAGTTTTTTGATTTGATTTCTAAACTCATTTTGACACCACAAAAATGATTGTAATATACAATGTGTATTTAGATCTTACTGTAAGTAACACCAGAGCAACAAATATTTCATTTAGCCAAGTCAGCACATAGTCATCCTGAATGTTGTAAAAAAAAATCAGTGATACTATTTTTAGTTTTTTAAAAAATTTGAACTGTTTACCCATCAAAATACTCATTTATAAAAACACTGTTTCTAAGAATTAAGTACTATAGTCGAGTGAAAATGTAGAAATGCTATATCAAAAAATTTTATTTTAGAAAGGATAAGTAACTGCAACATAATTTATTAAAGGAAAATCAAAGTAATAAATATGTTTTTCTTTTTCAAAAATAGTTTTAAGGATGTAAGTGCTTCAAAGAATATTAGGAAAATATATTTGCCTTTATTCATATATGATGTTTTTAAATATCATGTTTCTGCTCCTCATTTATTTAAAAAGTTCATATACTTTGCAAATATTAAATAAAATATAGTCTCATTCTGATGCAAGGTTAACTAGTGAAGCCCCCAAAATGTTTTTTTAACTAAAAATAAAAGATGTTTAGATACAAAAAGACTAAAATAAAGTGCAGAAAATTTAAAAATGTTAAAGCTTTGTTACATGTCCAGAACTATACATTTACATACAAAAATTGTCTTGTACCATCTAAAAGAGAGATTTTTTTAAATAAATATTCTTCCTTGTATTTATAGAACTAAAGAAATTACAGTACTGGAAATACATAATCTGAATGATATTTGCAAACTATTAAGATAAGACTATATATTTATACATTAAAAAAAACAAATGTATTAAAATCCTCCCAAAAAGTGCAATAATCTCAATATTTTTGAGGTTTTTATATATTCTTCAAAAGACACTGCAAGGAAATAAAGGGCTTATTAAGGATAACATTAAATGCCAAAAAAGTCCCACAATATTTTTACACATTCATTAATTTTAAAAAGCTAATTGTAATTTCCACATGTGAATTAAGATTTTTTTCAATTAAAAATTTACAGGACTAAAAATATTCAAATACATATTTCATTTACTCTCTGTCTTGAAACTGTATAATCAGCAATGAATCTAATAACACGTTTTATTTGTAGAGAAGTATTTTCCCTTCATTATTATAGTTTCTGATTTTTGCCTCCATTCTTAATTATATTCCTCCACTGATCTAACTTCAGTGAACTCTAAGCAGCTCTTTTTTCCAGGCTTCAATAGAGGAGGGAAATAGGCACTTGCCCCAAAGCTGGCTCAATTAAACAAACCACATTTAAATTAAAAATCACAAAGGTGATCATGCATTCTCTCTGGGAACCTTTGTCATAAATGAATGGCAGAAGACAATTAAGAGTCACACTTCTAGACACTACCCTTGGTTGGAAAGATCAAAAAGTAGTTTCTTTTATTATAACAACCATCTTTTAAAATGGTAAAAAGGTGACATTTACCTTTTCCAATTGAGCGTTTTTTTTGGATTTGTACAAAAACTCTCCCACTGCCACAAAAACTGAGAGCACCAAGCCAGCAGCCAGAACAATGAAGATGCCACCAATGTTCTGCACCCCCAGGGCACTGGCCTCTTTGCTCTCCTCCTCTGGACAGCCATTGCCCCTCCACCACTTCTCCTTCATCATGTGCAGCTTGCCTTCCTCTTGCAGCTGAAGAATTGCAATGGTAATCTTGTCTCTATAGGGAGAACCTGAAAAAGAGAGGGCTTGTTAACTATTTCAAGGAGCCCAGCAGTTCATAATAAAGGCTAACAGGCTGAGAGAATGACAGAGCTTTTTCCAAATGCTCCAAAGTGTGCCAATGGTTATTTCCAATAGAGAAAAACAACTGAAAAACAACAGAGACCAGAAGTTTAATAAGATAAATATAGCCTGTGGCCTTTCTAATTCTAAAGGGTAAAATGAATCTTGTTTTATGAAAGAAAATATCTCCTTATAAAAGGCAGACTCAATTAAGAGCACTGGAAAATAAATAAAACAGTAAGTAGTCATTTACAATAGGAAATAGAAAGTACAAAGATATTGGTTAATGTTTAAAAATAATTTCACACTGAAAATAGTATTGCTAAAATGGCAAACTCTAATTTTAGAGAAGTTATGGAAAAAATAGTATTTCTCTTTAGTGAGTGAAATAATTTAAGGCAATTATGAACAAAGTATACTTAGGGGTAGTTAATACTTTGCAGATAATTTATTTTTTATTTGACAGAAATACCAGGTTTCTACAGATTTGGATCATTCAAATGTTATTATGGAAGTCAATGCATTGTCAAAATTTTAAGGTTATTTGTTCACTTATCATTTTATGCCATTTCAGTGGAGGCAATATTATAAATGAAGTTTAGCATTTATGCTGATGAGGATAGATATTTACCTGTATTAGCTATTATGTGATAAGTAAAAACTTTTCTAATTGGTTGCCCAGAATCATCCTATACAATAAAAGAGAAACATGTAAATTAACCATCCTTCTGATATACTCACCAACCAATCAGAGTGAGTATGCAAATTAACTTGACAAGGATGGCTGGTTAATTTGTATATGCAGGTGTCAAGTGCCTCAGGAGGTGAAAGCAGCCATGGGCTCCTGGGACCATTGTCCGCCCCAGGAGGTGAGGCCTGCCATGCCAAGCCACACCCTTGGGCTCCTGGGACCTTTGCTTGTCCTGGAGGTGAGGCCACCTGTGCCTACACTTGAAGGCTCTCAGGACTTTTCTGGTGGAGAGCAGAGCAGGAGAGTGGGCAGAGAACAGGAGGTTTGGGGGACTTGGCAGAGCAGGAGACCGCTGGACATAGAGCAGAGCGAGACAGAGGGCAGCTTGGAGGGCGTGGCTCCCTTTGTCACCCCAGCTTCCTCATCATGTTGTGGAAACTGACAGCAGGGAGGAGGAAGTCCCACCCCAACAGAATCAGTCAGAACTAGCATTTGATCAGACAGCTCTCAGCGGCCTGACAGCCAGGACTCTCATTCACCCGCAGCTCAGACCATGACAGTAGAGAGGTGGGACTATGTCTAAAGAACAACTGTTGATACAACATAGCTCTGCAGCTTAAAGATGCTGGTATTATCAACAGGAAATGTCTGCAGAGCAGCATGTGTCTGACCTTGAAAGAAGGCAGTGCCTGCGACAGAATGTATCTGAACACCAGCTACTGGAAAAATATTGCTCTGATGCCGAAAAACACCAGCTTTATCGACAGAAAATGTCTGAAGACCAATGTACCACTGAAGTTGAAAGAAGGCAGTGGCAACAACAGAGTATGTCTAGAGAACAGTCATCAACAAGTACTACCAATACTGGTAGGAATTGCCTTCTCAGTGAAAATGGAGTACACGAGGATGCAATTCTCGAACATAGTTGTGGTGAAATGACTGTTCGATGTGAATTTTGCCTATCACTAAATTTCTCTGATGAAAAACCATCAGATGGAAAATTTACTCAATGTTGTAGCAAAGGGAAAGTCTGTCCAAATGATATACCTTTTCCAGATTATCTGACATATTTAAAAAGATTAATGATAAATGAAGATTCTGACAGTAAATATTTCATGGAAAATATTTGTTCCATAAATAGTTCTTTTGCTTTTGCTTCCATGGGTGCAAATATTGCATCACTATCAGGATGTGAGCAGACTGTTTTAGAATACATGGACAAGTTTATTACCATACTGGAAATTTACATCTTTCCGATGGTGTTTCTCAGAAGTTTTCTCAACTCTATATTTTGGATACAGCCAAAGCTACAAGTAAAAGATTAGCAATGACAGAAAACCAGGGCTGCTCAGAAAGACTCATGATCAACATCAACAACCTCATGCATGAAGTAAATGAACTAACAAAATCTTACAAGATGCTACATGAGGTAGAAAAGGAAGCCCAATCTGAACCAGCAGCAAATGGTATTGCTCCCACAGAGGTAACAATGGCAATTAAATACGATCTTAACAGTGACCCAGGTAGATATAATTCTCCCCGTGTAACCGAGGTTGCTGTCACATTCAGAAACGAGGATGGAGAACCTCCTTTTGAAAGGAACTTGCTCATTCATTGTAAACCAGATCCTAATAATCCAAATGCCACTAAAATGAAACAAATCGATATCCTGTTTCCTGCATTAGATGCAATGATATATCCTAGTCTTTTTCCACATGGTGAAAAAGGCTGGGGAACAGATATTGCATTAAGACTCAGAGACAACAGTATAATCGACAATAATACTGGACAAAGTGTAAGGACACGAGTCACATAAATGCAGAATTATGGATTACATCTCTCTGTGTGGGACACATTCAATCCTATATTAAATGCAGGAAAATTGACTCAACAGTTTATTGTAGATTCATATTTAAAAATGGAGGCCAATCAGATAAATTTCATCAAAGCAAACCAATCTTAAGTTGAGAGTTGAAAAATATAGTGGTTTGATGGATTATCTCAAATCTAGATCTGAAAATGAAAATGTGCCGATTGGTAAAATGATAATACTTCCATCATCTTTTGAGGGTAGTCCCAGAAATATGCAGCAGTGATATCAGGATGCTATGGCAATTGTAACAAAGTATGGCAAGCCTGATTTACTCATAACCATGACATGCAACCCCAAATGGGCAGATATTGTAAACAATTTACAACGCTGGCAAAAAGTTGAAAACAGACCTGACATGGTAGCCAGAGTTTTTAATATGAAGCTGAATGCTCTTTTAAATATCTGTAAATTCCATTTATTTGGCAATGTAATAGCTAAAATTCATGTCATTGAATTTCAGAAACGTGGACTGCCTCACGCTCACATATTATTGATATTAGATAGTGAGTCCAAATTGTGTTCCTCTAATTAATTCCCTTTCAATGTGCACGCATTTTGTGTACCTGGCCACTAGTACAATAATGTTGAACTACATATATGTTGAACTACGTGTGTGTGTGTGTCTGTGTGTGTGTATCTCATTGATTTTTACAGAGAGGAAGGGAGAGGGATAGAGAGAAACATCGATGACAAAGAAACATTGATCAGCTGCCTCCTGAACGCCCCCTACTGAGGATCAAGCCTGCAACCAAGGTACATACCCTTGACTGGAATTGAACCTGGGATCCTTCAGTCCGCAAGCCTATGATGTATCCACTGATCCAAACCAGCTAGTACTACATACATCTTTTAATATTTTTCCCAAGGAATTGGTCTTACTGCTTTCTTCTCCCCTGCCCCCACCCCAACAATAGCCTGTTTCTAAAGTTTAATCTGCTTCCCTAAAACAGTACAGACATACTCCATTTTTCTCTACAAATTCATTTATGAGTGTTTTTCTGCCTACAGAAAAATACTAATTTCAGTTTGTAGTCAATGTTGCTGTGATTTTGATTTGATTTAAATATACCTACAACTATACCCAAAACTTTATTTCTGCTAAGAATAATCATAAACCAGGTCAGGAAACTTTTCTGCCTTATAAGGGATACCACTATATACATTGTTTTTATTTTTATTTGGTTAATGTAAAAAACTAATTCAGCATTATTCATTTAGCAAGAATATGCAAAGTTAAAAGTAGAAAGACAACGAGAATCATAGGAAGTAGGTAGCCTTTTTAAAAAGTTGAAGTGAAAATCTACCAAATCCAGCCTGACAGGTATAAAGAAATAGCTATTAATAAAAACATAATTCTTAACCTACTCAGAAGAAATGTTTAAGTACATGGTTTCTATATAACATTTTTCACAGCTTTCCTAAACAGGTGTATTATTCTTTCCTATGACTAGAACTCAAATATTTGTTATAGCAGGGGAAGTCCTGCTTCTCAGTTTCTTTCCTGTGCTCTCATTCAAACACTACTCTGATGGGTATGTTCAGTTTAAATTCTGCCTTTCAGTCACTTCAAATATCAAGGGGTTCTACCCCAGCCTATAGCATTTTCTATGTTGATCACTCACTGGAAACTCAGCTTAGGTCACTTAGTATTATTACTATTTACCTTTTAAAATGTGACTATTTTCCTAAGTGATTACAACTCTTTGGAATAGAGGATCTATCTGTCTATCTATCTATCTATCTATCTATCTATCTATCTATCTATCTATCATCTATCTATCTGCCTATCTATCATCTATCATTTATCACAGCTGTATACTCTATCTTAATTCTCAATCTTTTCTTACATCATAGGCTCTCAACAAATGTTTCTTATGATAAGAAGTACAATATGATTGAGACACCACTAACATAATATAAGAGTGACAACCTAGAGCTATTGGTCTCTCTCACATGTATTTAAAAACCATGAATTACAGCCATCTTGTTTAGATATCTAGTTTTCATTAATTCACTAATTCTAGTCTAGCACCAGCTTTAAGATCACATTTACTCTACATTATCATACTTATTAACCATGTATATTTCTTGCAAAGTAAATATCTGACTGAGGGGGAAAATACATTCTAAGCAGAATTGTATTTTATCAACTATATCTTTCAATTTGCACTATAAGAGGTCAAACAAATTTTGTACTGATGGTATTGGCAAAAAGGGCCACACGTGGTAAGTATAAAATGTGACTTCTTTTCTGGAAGTACAATTATAAGCAACATTTTGGTGGATAATAATTTGAAAAGTAAACTTTCAAATATAAAAAATTCATGATCCAGCTAAGTAATGTTTTAAGCCAGCATATTTCTAATCCTGAGAGATACTGAAAGAATATTGTTTTATTGCCAACTCACCATATACACTGAACTGCATTGGGATGTTTATTCTAATGTTTTCAAACACAATATTCCTCACTGAATTCTCAAAATAGGGCACAGATAAATAAAAGTAACCAATTTTTAAAGAAATGGTGGGTAAATTTTGTTCTTTCTAGCTGAGCTTCTTATTTCCAGCACTTATTATATGTATATACATTTCCCATTCCTGGTAAACCTTGTACACCTGTTTCCCAGTGTAAATGTAATAATGGAGAAATGGCATTTCATTTTAATCAAAGCTACAATGTTAATATACCTCATTTTAAGGTTTTTATCAGGACAGAATAATATAAGGCATACAATCAATGGCAGCAAAGTATTGTCATGTTTTGTGATTCTGTCATTTAGTTTAAGTGATTTTTTAAAATTTTATCATCTTTGTTGTTGAAAGTATTATAGATGTTCACCTTTTTTCACCATTGACCCCTTCACCTGGCACCTGCCCTCCCCCCCCCACAAGGCCTTAAAAAGAAACAAGAATTCAACAATGAATTATTAATTCTTTGGTACATTATTTAATGTTCTTTGGAAGGCATTTCTATATAGACACTAGTTGGAGTCAAACATGGACTGAAATCTCATGTAGTTGAAAAATCTCAAGGACATATTGAGATCTAAGACAAAAGCATCTTTCATCATCCTCGTGACATGAACAACCATGCGCTTAGCTCTAATGAAGTGAACAGCCATTATATAGATAGATAGAGCTTATGTGTTTCACCCAAGTCACAACTCAGCCTCAGTCCAGATGCTGGCAAGCAAAGAACTGAGGCAGCACTAACTGGCAATTGAGAGAAGGTGGGATTTCACACAGTAAGGCTGCCTCCAGGGGAGATGTGCATTTTTGCAAGTTTATTAAAAACTACCAAGGAAATTCTAAATATGCCCATCATAACATGTATCATACACCTAGCAGTCAATTCACAAATGCTAAGGGGGCAGACAGATTGTCATGACTGAGTGAAGAAGGAGGTTAGGCAAAAATGTCTGGAAAATTGCAATATCCAATGTAGAAAGATAACTTTCAGTTGCAGTTTTATTAAAACTTTGTGAGAGTTTTAATTTGTTAGATATTTTAATGTTTTTGTGAGATCGCATGAAATATTTTGTCTAAAATTCTCTCATTAAATGTTAATGAATAAATCATTTTTAAAAATTCAGCATACAGGATAAGCCAAACACCCATCACAGCTAAATCTAGCCCTTCAGTTTTTTCCTATGTAATCTCTTAATTTTGGTTCTTTTATAGTCTCAATCACAATGAGACTTTTCTTTGGTTATTTCAACATATGATTTATACTGACAGTAAGAACTATTATGGTTTTAAAATGGCCTATTTATGAGTTCGCAAAAGATCCCATTTACCAGATAAAAAAGGTTCTAGCTTACAAAAAATGGAGGGAGGGGAGAAGGGATTCTCTTCTAGTCTCTCTCTCTCTTCATTTTGTGTGCAGCCTCCTTCAGAACTCGAACCCTGAATAGGAACCCTGAACCACGCTGGACGTGTAAGGGGCTCCGAGAGAGAGAGAGAGAGAGAGAGAGAGAGAGAGAGAGAGAGAGAGAGAGAGAGAGAGAGAGAGAGAGAGAACACAAACATATGATTACTACATAGTGAAGCCCCTTGACATGTCAGATGCATATAACCTGGAGCTCAAAATGAGAACTCAAAGGGGGCATAGAGGCAGTTAGTTTCAAGTGATAAATAGTATCAGTATGTATGCGAGCATAAAAATTACAAATGCACCAATTTGCAATTCCCTCAGTAATTATTAGCTCCAAATGTCCTTTGTGTTATACTTTGATAAAATATTTTACATAAAATTTTAATTTTTTAGAATCACCCAAAAGATAGTGTAAAAGCTCCTTAGAAAAATAAACTGATTATTCTACACAATTAATACAAATCTCACCAAATATTTCAGAGCCTTCTTTTCCCCCTCCCTTCCATCTTTCGCCCTCACTCTCCCTTCCCTTCATTTTTACCATTCTAAAGTTCTTACCTGTGCACTAAAAGGCCCAGGTTATTATGCATTCTTTAAAAAAAAATATATATATATATATATATGAGGAAGGGAGAGGAGAGACTGAAACATCAATGAGAGAAAACCACTGATCAGTTGCCTCCTGCACCCCCCCCCATTGGGGTTTCCACCTAAAACCTGGACATGTGCCCTTGATAAAAATCAAACCTGGGACCCTCCAGTCTGCATGCCAACGCTCTGTCCACTGAGCAAAACCAGCTAAGGCTATTATGCATTCTTGGTTCTAAGACTAAGTCTACTAAACACAATACATTGATATGCTTATTTGATTATTTTTTTTCATATTCTTTATAAACTAACAATTTTAAGTATATACTAACATTTTTGTCCTATTTCCATACATCTAGATAATACAGAAATTACAAAGTAAATGAGGTCAGCATTACATTTAATGCTTGGGAAGGCTTATTGATTGATTAAAAGCTTTTCTTTAAAGGTTGCACAGCAAGTGGTCTAGTACTTATCATGCTTTAGTGAATTATGCTAAAATCACATATATTGGCAATCTCCCATCCATCTTGTCAAAAGTTTCTTTAAAATCAGGCTTCTGCATGCTTTAATCAATGGCAAAGATAAGAAACAAAATCATTCTTGCTTTCTATAAATATATTTTTTCTAAAACCTATTATACCAGTATTTCTAAAACTAG
The DNA here is from genome assembly GCA_004026665.1 of Murina feae. NCBI lineage: Eukaryota > Metazoa > Chordata > Mammalia > Chiroptera > Vespertilionidae > Murina > Murina feae. The sequence continues at coordinate 93,896 of PVJC01001410.1, forward strand.
GTTTCCCTCACACTCTTCTCTTTATGGGAAATGTATATTTGTGTCTCATTTTTAAAGGATTCCTTGATCAGGTAAGCTTGAAGAATACTCTATATAAAATACATCTCTTGAAAATTCACATTATACACTACCAAAATAAAGACTTCCAAATCTCCATTAAAGGAATAAATAAAAAAGAAACTTGTTTAAAATGCTTAAATTTATTTTTAGGGGGATAATTGTTTCCTTTGTGTATATTAAAGTTTCCATCAATTACTTGATTTTAACCTTGATTTGAAAAGCACTGCCTTCGATAACGATAATTACTACTGTTACTGCATCAGTTCTTTCAGGGGGAAAAAAACAGTCCCTTTTTAGATCTTTCTGCTGGTCCCTGCCTAGACATCTTCCTCCATTACTTTGAATTTTCACATTATTAAAGACTAGAGGCCCGGTGCACAAAAATTTGTGCACTCGGGGTGGAGGGAGTCCCTCAGCCCGGCCTGTGCCCTCTCACAGTCTGGGACCCCTCAGTGGATGTCCTATGATGGCCCCAGTCTGCCAGGCGCCTTTTGTGTATGTGTGTGTGTATGTGTGTGTGTCACCACTGGGGACCTGCCCCCAGCCGCATCAGAGGCTCGGAGCAGTCCTCCTGTGTGTGTCTACCTGCTGGGGACCTGCCCCTAGGCACACCGTGGAGGCTTGGAGCAGGCACCCCCTCTATGTTGATCTCTCAGACTCTTGCCCTCCCTGCATGTTGTTCTCTTTTTTGAGCTTGGCCAGGGCTGGGTGCGGCCTGCCTCCCAAGCTTGCCTACTGCCCATCTTCCTCCAGCCACCAGAAAGCAGGGAAAACCCCGCCTCGTGGTCAGGCCAGCCTTTTCCTGCTCCCTGATCCTCGGAAGGGACCTGGGAAGCCACCAAGCAGGCTGCCAACTCTTTCCCACTCACCCATCCCCTGCTGCCTTCCTTTCCC
>PVJC01001411.1:0-94586 GCA_004026665.1 Murina feae
CCCTGTGGTTTCACTGAAGGGAATAGTTATTCCCACATTCTTTTATCCCATTGGGTGTAGGGTCCTTAGCCATTTTGGGTCTCAGCAGAGCTTTTTGGCCCTCATATATAGAATCTGGACCGTCCAGTGTGGCCCCTCCTGTCACTGGGATGTCTGGGGTTCTTGACAGAATCAAGAGGACCCTCTGTGTGGGACCCACACCCTACTCCCCTCATCCCTGTCCAGCCTTTGTCTTGTCTAAACTCAGTGGGGTATCTTGGCTTTGTTCCCACAGGAACAGAACCCAAAGAATCCTGTTTCACCTAGAGTGTTGCCCTCTTTTAGTGGTGGCTGTGCTTTTTGCATTTTCATCTGTGGATCTGTATGCATTTCCTTGACATTCCTTCCTTGGAGGGACTTTGACTAACACTTACCTTGGAATTAATTAAGAGAGTGAATCAGGACCGAGAACCTGGTTGTGGGAGTCCATGGCACCTACCCACCCAGACTTCCTGCCTCTCCTCACCCTCAGCTCAGCAGCCCCTCCCTGGAGAGGGTCCCTGTTCTTGAAAGGCCTTATTCCCACCCTCTTCCTTCTGGCATCTCCATATTGTCTGATAAAGGAATGAAGCCAGATAAGCCATAGGGCAGCTTTAATTAGGGTTAAATGAGGGCATTTGAAGCTGCCATTTATCCTTTTTCCATTAGAGGGACTCTCTCCTTCTGCTTCCTGCTTCCTCCCTGATTTTCCAGTCTCAACCCCTCCCAGTGAAGGCTTCCAGTCATGTCCCATCAGTTCCTTTCCTCCTCAATTCCCAAAGGTCTTAAGACAACAAACAGTGCAGTACTTACCTAGTGCAGGGCCCTTTACTAGAACTCAGGCCTTCTGCAAACAGCCCTCCAGGGTAGACACTGTTATTATACAGTATTCAGAGGAACACACCAAGGCACAGAAAGGGACAGTGCCTTGCCCAAGGGCAAGTCAGGATTCAAACCCAGGCAGTCTGACTCCAGAGCCCAGGTCCTGCTCCCCAGCCTGGGGCTCCCGGGATAATTAGAGATGGCCAGTTGTGTTTCAGCTTCACGGGATTACGAGTCAGGTGCCAGTTGAGAAGGAAGACCATTGGGGTTATCTAGTCCAGTCCTTCATTTTACAGGAAAAGTGTCCCTTAGTACTGTGCATTGGGGACCAGCCCAAACTCCAGAGCAAGAACCCAGTTGCTTGGTTCCCATCCTATTCCTTTAAGCGCCCTTTGTGTAGCATGAGATCTCATTGTTCGGGTGTGAGCTCCCCGAGAAGAGAGGCAGGCTTTGCTTTGTGGCCTGTACCTGGGGTGACCCAGTCATTTATATTGTCCAAACTCGGTCACTTTTTTGTTTTGTTATCCAAGAATAGATTTCCATTGATTTTTAGAGAAAGTGGAAGGGAGGGGGAGAGACACACAGAGAAATGCTAATGTGAGAGACACATCAATTGGTTGCCTCCCGCACTTGCCTGGACCAGGGCTGGGGATTGAGTCTGCAGTGTAGGTATGGACCATTGACTGGAATCAAACATGTCTCCCGGCCAATGCTCTGTCCGCTGAGCAAAACTGGTTAGGGTCAAACTCTGTCGCTTTTTAAAATACATCTTTATTTATTTCAGAGAGGAAAGAAGAGGAAGAGAGAGATAGAAACATCAATGATGAGAGAGAATTATTGATTGGCTGCCTCCTGCGTGCTCCACACTGGGGATCAAGCCTGCAACCCTGGGCATGTGCCCTGACCAGGAATTGAACTATGACCTCCTGGTTCATAAATCGATGTTCAACCACTGAGCCACACTGGCTGGGCCAAACTTGGTCACTTTTGAGAGTGAAATGAGGCACCATGAGTAGTTATTCTGCTACCACAGTGTAAATAGAGATTGTCCCAGGCAAATGGGTGTAATTGTGAGTGGGTTGACAGACTGGCAGAGTCTGGGGGCTGACCATGGTGCAGAAGCACAGACACAAATGGATTTGGTCCAGCAGGTGGACAGTGGGCACCAGATGGGAGTGGGGGCTGCCCAGGGGAGACAGAATCTGACCCTTAGGGACCTGGGGTATTGGCCAGGGCAGACAGGTAGATGGAGAAGAAATTGTGGTGCTGCAAGGACCCAGACCTGAACAAAAAGGTCAAGCTCAGAGCCTCTGGCAGTCTGGAGGAGCCAGTTCTTCCCCTTCACCCAAGTTACGTACTCTGCTCCTTTTGTTGGCACTCCCGTGGTCCCTTGCATGTAACCGTAACAAATACGTCTTGGGCATCGACTATATCTCAGTACTGAGATAGCTGCTGGCATCACAAATATGAAGTTGGGAACAGGGAGTCAGTGTCTTTAGTCCTTTGGGACCCGTGGGGGTGAGAGACACATGGTGTCAGAAGTGCCTTGGCGTCATGGCTGGGGCATTTGGGGAGAGGCCCTGAAGGGCAAATGGGAGTTTGTTAGGCCAGAGGAGGAGGACATTGTAGGCATGGGGTCAGCGTATACACTTTTCTAACCTTTGCAAGACTAATACTCCTCAGAATTGTACTGATGTGTGTGACAGACTGTGGAATCTCAGAGGGAAAGCAGGGGTGGGCGGGTGGGAAGAGATCTACCAAAGAAGTTATATGCATATATGCATAACCCATGGACACAGACAATAGGGTGGTGAGGACCTGGAGTAGGGGGCGGGGGTGGGCTATAGGGGGTCAATAGAGAACAAAGGGGACATAGGTAATTCTTTCAACAACAAAGATTTAAAACTATTTTTTTAAATAAAAAAATTAAAGTTATTATAAATCTGTATTTTATTACAGTGTGAAAGAAACAGCCTAATCTCTGCCCTTAGCTTCAGTGTGTAATTATTTGTTGACATATTTGCCTCCCACCAATAGAATGAGCTCCTTGCAGGCAAAGCCTGGGGTTTCCTTGATGCCGGTGTCCTCAATGCCTGTCCCTGGCACATTCAATTTAGTTTTTATTCAATATGCGTGGGCAAATGAGCTGTGCCACTGTCATGCACAACTGGGACATGTTATCCCTTTGTCCTGCTGCCCTACACTTGGAACAAAATGTCTGAGGACAGGAGGGTCCTGTGACGGGTGTCCCAAATGCCTATCTCTGGACCCCTGACAGGTGCTGCTGCGAAGTCTGTCTGGCTGTAACTTGAGGCAGCTCAGAGCAAGAACTGGAAGAACAGGAAACCCTGTGACTCACAATCGCGCAACAGGATCCTGGAGGAGTGCCTGTCAGCGCCACACTTACCCTGCCACCCAGGGTTGTCAGTACACAGCACTCAGAGCTGGAGTCTCCCCGAGGTGGCAGGGCGGGCCCTAGTCCCAGTCAGGGTCCGTCTTGTCCCATCAAAGAGTGTTATGGCTTCTATTTTGGTTAGCCGTGTTTCAGAGGACAGGAGCCTTAAAGAATCCAGGATCTGGCCCAGCCAGTGTTGCTCAGTGGTTGAGCATCAACCCAACCCATGAACCCAGAAGTCCCCAGTTTGATTCCTTGTCAGGGCACATGCCCTGATGTGGGCTCTATCCCCAGTGGGGGGTGTGCAGGAGGCAGCCAATCGAGGTTTCTCTCTCATCGGTATTCCTATGTCTCCCTCTCCTTCCCTCTCTAATATCAATAAAAATATTTTAAAACCAATAGAATCTAGGATCTGCCATGTTTTTTCCTCCCCCACTCATCTTTTTGCTGCTCTTTGCATAGCCTTTGTCTTCTCAGGAGTCTGAAGGCATTATTATTATTTTCTTCTCTTTCTTTTCCTCTTTTCTTTTTTTTCTTTTCTTCTTCCCTCCCTCCCTCCTCTCCTTCCTTCCTTCCTTCCTTCCTTCCTTCCTTCCTTCCTTCCTTCCTTCCTTCCTTCCTTCCTTCCTTTCTCTCTCTCTCTCTCTCTCTCTCTCTCTCTCTCTCTCTCTCTCTCTCTTTCTTGAGAAAAAACATTGATGTGAGAGAGAAACATCGATCAGTTGCCTCCTGCATTGCACCCTGACCAGGAATTGAACCTATAACCTGGGCATGTGCCCTGACTGGAATGGAACCAGTGAACTCTTGGTGCATGGTACTATACCCAACGAACTGGCTATACTGGCCACAGTGACATTATTATTAATGAGATCACTGATAGCAGTTACCTGGCTTTCCTAGGATGCTTACACCTCTGCCCCAGGTTAGGGCATTCACCTGGCCACCAGATGTGTGGATCCTGCCTTGGTTTGGGGAAGCTTCTCCATGCCTTGGTTTCCTCATCAAAGATTTTTAGTAAAACACTGGCAAAGGAATTACACAAAAAATATGAAATTCTTCCTTTAAAACTTTTTTTAATTGACTTTTAGAGAGAGAGGAAGGAGAGGGAATAATAGAAACATCAATGTAAGAGTGAGACATCGATCAGCTGTGCATGGGATGACGCCCAACCAACTGAGTTACACTGGCCAGGGCTGAAATTCTTTCAAAACTAAGTTGCAAATAGGTGTGAGCACATAGTCATTGGACGGCCACGTGTGACTGCATTTAGATATGGCTCTCCCCTCTGGTTTGACCTCTTTTGAACTCTGAACTTCTTTTGCTCTCTAACCATGCATAGTGAGTAGGCTATGGCTTAGTCAATGCTTTGTCCTTGTTTCTTCCTACATTTTTATTTTTAAAAATATTTTTATTGATATCAGAGAGGAAGAAGAGGGAGGAGAGAGATAGAAACATCAATAATGAGAGAAAATCATTGATTGGCTGCCTCCTGCATGGCAACCCAGGCATGTGACCCTACTGGGAATGGAACCATGACCTCTTGGTTCATAGATTGATGCTCAACCACTCAGCCATACTGTCTGGGTTCTTCCTGCATTTTTAAATTGGAGACTATACACAGGAAACAACCCTACCCCAATCCAGGACATCTCAGCACCAGCACCAGTACTAACCACTACTGATCACTATGCTGACTTGTACCAGCACAGGTCTACTTCTGTCCTTAATATAAATGGACTTAAATATGGTGTCTCTCCTATGTATGTTATTATATGTGGTGGTAGGTGATACATTCTTTACACTCTAGTATCCCTGCCCTGCACCTCCAATCCTGTTTTGACTTGTTGAATTAAAATAGAAGAGGCTAGTCAAGAAGGTATGGTGCTTCCTAAAATTCTTCCGGAGAGGCTAGGTTGGAGCCATATATATTTCTTGACTATTTATATGAACTTATTGTATCTTTAGGACAAGAACATGAGTACTAGGAAAGCTTAAATTCAATCAGTTGGTCTGCTTGAGGTCTAGAAGAAGCTACTAGTAAAAGGTAGGAATTACCTAGAGAGAAGGCTCTAGTTACTAAATCAGAGATGCCCAACCCTAACTGGTTTGGCTCAACGGATAGAGCATTGGCCTGTGGACTCAAGGGTCCCAGGTTCGATTCTGGTCAAGAGCATGTACCTTGGTTGCAGGCACATACCCAGTAGGAAGTATGCAGGAGGCAGCTGATCGATGTTTCTCTCATCAATGTTTCTCACTCTCTATCTCTCTCCCTTCCTTTCTGTAAAAAAAATCAATAAAATATATTAAAAAAAATAAATCAGAGATACCCAAAGACTGGAGAAAGGAAGTCCAGCAGTGCCTCTGTGTCCTTGGCCCTGATGCTTGTGGAATTGCCTTCTTATTCGGTTTGGTCACTGGAGTTCATTCTTCTACCAGAAGGGTGTGTCCTGTAGAAATGAGCATTTGTTCAATCATGTATTTCTGTCTGCTTACTAAAAGGATTGTGATATGGTTCAGCTTCCAATAAAAAAAATTCTGGCATTAAAAAAAATTCCTAGAACAAGAGTCATAAAAAAGGTAGGAATGATTGCCAAAAAAACTTAAGACTGAGGTGATTCATTGGAGTTGAGTACAGAGCTCTGAGCTTCTTGACAGTCAAGGCAAAAAGGACAGCTCTTGCTCAGTTGTTGTGCCTCAGTGGTTGTGAGTTGGTCAACCTATGAACCAGGAGGTCACAGTTGGATTCCAGGTCAGGGTTGAGTTGCGAGCTCAATCCCCAGTAGAGGGTAGGTGGGAAGCAGCTGATCAATGATTCTTTCTCATTGTTGATGTCTCTATCTCTCTCTACCTCTCTCAAATCAGTCAAAAATATATATATACTAGAGGCCCAGTGCACAAATTCATGCATGGGTGGGGTGGAGTCTAGCAGCCCTGGCTCCAATAGGAGTAGATTGGGGCTGGGCCTGTCGGGAGGAGGAGATGGCAGGAAGTTGGCCAGCCGGCTGGCCAGCCCACCCGGATTGCCCAATCAGAGCCGAGCTGGCTGTGGGGAGGGGTTGTGGGAGGTTGGCTGACTGGCAGTGGGTGTCATAGCATCTGGTGGTTCTGGTCACTGGCTTTTTATATATATAGATATTTTTAAAAAGATCAGTTCTCCTTGAGTCAGTCATTTTAATTTCACTGGTTTGTAGCAGGAAGCACAGCAAGTCTGGGCAGCCAGACTTTCTCCCTACAGAGAATTGACTGGCCAGTGAACAAGAGTGCAACTTTATTTATTTATTTATTTATTTATTTTTTAAAATATATTTTCATTTATTTCAGAGGAAGAGAGAGGGAAAGAGATAGAAACATCAAGGATGGGAATCATTGATTGGCTGCCTCCTGCATGCCCCCTACTGGGGGGATTGAGCCCGCAACCCAGGCATGTGCTCTTGACTGGAATCGAACCTGGGACCCCTCAGTCTGCAGGTTGATGCTCTATCCACTGAGCCAAACCAGTCAGGGCAAGAGTGCAACTTTACTTAGTGGGGTGATCTTTATGATCCTTCCTTCCCATGATCCCTTGATTAAAAGTGATAGGATTAAAGCATACTAATTATGAAGACATTGCATTTAGGAGGTAATGTTATACAGTGATGGTGAGTAGCTTTCTGATCCTAGAATTCATAATCTCCTTCCAGGATCTTGGGCTTGTCCACACCTTTGAACCTTTTCATATGATCCCCCTACTGTCTCCAGGTCAACATATATCCACTGACTTATATATGTGTATGTTTTTAACCCAGAAGCAAGTTCCCCTGAATGATGGTCTCACAGACCACTTATTCATTCCTGTGACACTTCTCAAGGGGGCCTGACATTTGTACTTGCCTTTGTTATCTACAAAACCCATCCCTCCATTTCAGAGACATTTATTGGGTCTATAATGTGAACTGAGTTCTGTGCTAGCTTGTAAAGTTCTAGGGAATAGGAACCTTGATTTCTTTAAAAATTTATTTTGTGTGTGTGCTATTGTTATTGTTGTACTATCTATCTCCAGAATTGATTTCTTTTTAATTTATGTTCCTGTACACCACTGTGCTTTGCATAAACTGGTTTTCAATAAAGGCTATAAAATGGGAGAAGCTGGGGTCCCAGCAGTGATCAGTGACTCAGGGGTTAGATAATATGAATCTTAAAGATTTAGATGTTGAAATTCAAGGTTTCTTCTTTGCTTTCCTTGGAAATCGCCTAAGGTATTCAAGGTAGGATTTACAGTACTTTCCATAACAAACTGTCAAAGTTGGAATAGTGCTCTTTTCTACATACAATAGTTTGATCAGGACCATTTTCCCACTGGGACTCAGGAACCAGGCAGTGGCCACCAACCATTAATAGGAATCAACCTACAGGCTGACATGGCCCCTTCTGGACTTGTAGTAGGATTACCATTTGTTGTTTTTAAAGGTAGAGTAAGGTGTCTGGGGATCCAGATTCTAATCTCAAGTGTCTGGCCTTGGGTCAAGCCTACTCCCTGGCCTCAGTTTCTTTGAGATCCCTTTCTAGATCTCACCCCCAGGCCATTCCTTCCAGGGCTTCCACATACCTGACAGGGGCTGTGTCTGTACACTTTGAAGTGAAGCCCACACCCTCCCCGTCCAGGGTGACCTTCTACTCCCTCTATTCCTTGCATCATTTCTGTGACATGATTTCCTCTCCATTTAGTGCTAGCCTGGAGGAAAATGTGAGCCCTTAAGGAGGTGGGCTTCCCACTCCTTATTTCATAAGGAGTTTGGGGTTCATTTCCCTTTAGAGCTCTTCCTGCCTCTGCCCATAATTTTGTAGAGGAACTGTGTGTTATGGGAAGAAAGAAAATGACCCAAATTGCCCCAATGAGGAGGTTCTAATATCCTCCATATTGCTAAGTAAATGTCCTCTGAAACTTCTATCTCTTTTTTTTTTTTTTTTTTATCTCTTTCCCTTTAGTGTACACCCTTGTCCATGCAGGCAGGTAACCTTCCCATACCTCAGCCAGGCTTTGTTTCTGGCCTACCTATGTTTCCCCAGCCTGGAATGACCCCTCCTTTCCCCTTTTTCTCCCCAGTAGAGATTTAAAGAGAAGTGACCCAGGGTACTAGGCCACACACCCACCACAGAAAGAGAAGGGACATTTTGGAGAAACAGCCTCTTTTTGTTAATCCCGAATGTGACTACATAGAGTTAAGAAATGTCTTTGATCCTCCAAGGATGCCAAGAGGACTCTGGGAGAGAAAGGAGAAGGGGTACAAATAAAAGGGGGGTTTATAGCGCTTTACTAGATTCACTACCACATTTATGCCAGTGACTCTGTTGTGTAGGGCTATGCATCCCTACATAGGGAGGAAATGAGCTCAGATGGAGAGACTCATCCAATATTACACACCTCTACAATGGCTACCGCCAAGAGATGCACACTGATTTTTCCGGTGCCACAGCTTGCACTTCACCACCAGCAGCCACAAAATGAAGTTTGGCCTGAATGATTCTGCTTTGATAATTCCCAACAAGTACAAGGTTTGTCTTCCCATTCCCAGCACACAAGATCAACCGTTTCACACTTAGCCTAATGTATAACTATATGGACTTTCAAAGACCCCAGGCAGAAAAGTGGTAAAAATGACCTTGAGCAATGTTGGCCAGAACATAGCCCACCATTATCACATTACTAGAGGCCCAGCGCATGAAAGTTCGTGCACTCGCTTGTGTGTGTGTGTGGGGGGGGGGGGGGTATTTCAGCCCGGCCTGCTCCCTCTCGCAGTCTGGGACCCCTCCCCGCGGGGCTAGGTCAGCAGTCAGATATCCCTCTTGCAGTCCAAGCCCTCGCTCCTTACCACCTACTGCTTGCTGCTCCTTACTGCTCGCCTTGCTATTCTTTCGTGCTGCCTTGGAGGTGAGAGAGGCTCCTGCCACCGCTGCTGCGCTCACCAGCCATGAGCCTGGCTTCTGGCTAAGCAGTACTCCCCCTGTAGTAGCGCACTGATCACCAGGGGGAAGCTCCTGAATTGAGCATCTGTCCCCTGGTGGTCAGTATGTGTCATAGCAACTGGTCATCCCACCGTTTGGTCAATTTGCATATGAGGCTTTTATTATATAGGATTGGCTTGGTGTGTATCAGCTCAAAGAAAGGAGAAGATGTTCAAGCAGCCAGCCCTAGAAGCATTAATTTGGTTAGTTTGAAACAGATTTTTGGAATTCTTAATGTTTCCTAAAAAAACCTCATGTCATTCTGACATGCAGCCACGTTGAGAACTCTTGTCCCAAGTGGCAGCATAAAGGCTAAAACAGAAGTTCTCAGAAAATAGATTGATCTTAGTCTGAAGAAAAGCTTTCTAACAAATAGAGCTGACCAACAATAGAAACTAACTAACCTAGAGAAGGTGTGAGCCTGTTAGCTTGGAAGCATTCAAACTCAGGCCCGGTGACTTATTGGGGTCAGAGAGACAAACCAGACAGACTCGAATGCTGTCTGTGTTCAGTGGAATTAAACTTGTTTCCCCAGGGGCCTTTCCTTTCTAAGAGTGAGTACTTTCTAGCCGGAGTCCCACTATCCCGTGCGCACGTGTTATCTCCTACATGACTTTCTCCTGTGACTTTGGGCTTGGTGCTCCCTCCCTCTGGCTGCACTGTGGGCGAATGTTGGCAGGATTCTGCAAAGTGCACTCACTTCCTCCCCATTCCGGGAAAGCTTCCTTTGTATGAAGGCTGCTTCTAGTTTTTGACTTCTGCCCCCCTTGGGCACCTTCTCCCTTGGCCCGCCATGGCTGGGTGGGCCCAGTGGTATGTTTAAGAAGCTGTGACATTAGGTAATTAACCATCCCTCCCTGAATAGCCTAATAAAATCATGTTGTGCAAGAGGGGAAGTTTGGGCCAAGGTGCTATAGTCGCATTTTTCACAGCTGTTTCATATCCTTTCTTAGTTTCATGTGACAGAGAGGAAATTAAGGCCCTGAGGTCATCCAAGAAACCACAGGGCAGAGAGCGTCTGCCCACATTGAGAGGACCCGGAGGACAGGTGAGGGTGCTGGTCCAGCAGCCTGGCTTTACAGCCAGATATACCTCACTTCTAGCTCTGCCCCTCACCACCAAGTGACCTGTTACAAAAGGACAATGAATGCCTGGCCAGTGTGGCTCAGTGGCCTATGAACCAAGAGATCACGGTTCAATTACTGATCATGGCACATGCCAGGGTTGTGGGCTCAATCCCCAGGAGGGGGGATGCAGGAGGTAACTGACTGATGTTTCTATCTCTCCCTTCCTCTCTGAAATCAATAAAATATGTATATAACACACACACAACACACACACACACACAAAAGGACAATGGAGGTCAAATCAGTAAAGCCATAGGTTGGTGTCTTGCAGGTAAGAAAGGCTTGATAAACTTTAGCTGATAATAAACTATCATCATTTTCATCTGTATCGAACACTGAAAGATGATTATAATCTGTTGGGTAAGGGAGATCATGACTGAGTAAAGGTTTACTGTTTAACTTGTTAAGAGTTTTTGACCATTAACGATGAGGAGTATCAGCTGGATTTCCAGAAACCTTATCACAACTTACACATCAAAGTTAAACTAAGAATGACCCCTGTAGAATTGTGGCCACTCCACCTTTGCTTCCCTGTGAATGTGACCTCACACTCCAAGATGTGATGGTGTAACCTCTTAGAAGGTGGTACAGCAAGCCTGTCAAATGCGCGGCCCGCAGGCTGCATGAGACCCACAACGAATATTTTTGGCCTAGCCAATATCACGGTATGTAAGAAAAAAAATTTTTTTAAACATTTTAACAAAAATTTTGTAACTTAATTTTTACAATATCCTGTTATACATAATTATTAATAACAAACCATAATGTTCGCTGATGACTGATTACTGTAATCGTGTTGCATTCATTTCCCTTATGCACCTTATGTGAAGGTGCACCATTTTTCTCCACTAATACTAGCAGCGAATATTTTAGCAATCAATTGCCATGTCATTAGTCTTGTATTGACTTGTTTGGTGTGTATAACAGGAAATATTTCGCTTTCAGAGAACAAAAAATAATAGGTTTATTTGTGTTACATTTATTAATTTGTGCAGTTATTCAGTGTCTGGTAAGTCAATGTTTAAGAAAATATTAATTTTTATTAAAATGTTCTATTATTTTATGTTAATAATGACTCATTTATTTCAGCCCTTTGTATTCAGCATGTCTCTATTGAAATTATCCTATGTTTCTATGAAAATTGAAGCTTTTGTTTTTTTACGGCCCACATAAACTTAAACCTTGTTTATTTGGCTCGTGTGAGCCTTTGAGTTTGACATGTTTGTGGTACAGGCTCTGCTCTCCCATGCAGGAACTCTCCTGCTTCCTTGGCAACACCCAGGGCCAACTATGGAGTGGGGAGTGGGTGGCAGCGAGGCTCTCGTCCTCTCCTTCTCTCTTTGGGAAAGTAGTAATGTGAGAGCTCCAACTTTGTCATGTGTCAAACTCACGAAAATGGCCAGAGTTATGTCTGCTGCCTCTGCTTCCTTCTGACTTACCAGGCCAGCCCATGGGCTGTGCCCACTTCCAGGGATTTGTGGCAAGAGAAGATGGCCTTTTGTTTTATTTTATTATTTTTTAAAAAATATTCATTTTTCTTGATTTCAGAGGGGAAGGGAGAGAGAGATAGAAACATCAATGATAAGAGAGAATAATTCATCAGCTGCCTCCTACATGTCCCCATACTGGGGATTGAGCCATCAGCCCCGGGCACATGCCCTGACTGGGAATCAAACCATGATCTCTTGGTTCATAGGTTGATACTTAACCACTGAGCCACACCAGTGGGGCAGAAGATGGCCTTTTTAAAAAATATATATATATATTTTATTGATTTTTTTTTTACAGAGAGGAAAGGAGAGAGATAGAGAGCTAGAAACATCGATGAGAGAGAAACATCGATCAGCTGCCTCCTGCACACCTCCTACTGGAGTATGCCCACAGCCAAGGTACATGCCCTTGACCGGAATCAAACTTGGGACCTTTCAGTCTGCAGGCCGATACTCCATCCACTGAGCCAAATCAGTTAGGGCAGAAGATGGCCTTTTAATGGGTGTGGTTAGCCTAAATGTCCCACAGTGCCATTTGGCCTGTATAGACCTGCTGTTGTCCAAGAGAAGAGGGGCATTTATCTAGAGGAGTGGACAAGAACACCAATGAGCCAGGTGCCCAGTCTAACCTTGGATTCGCTTTTTGTATTTATGTGACTTTGGGCACATTTCCTTTCCCTCTTGGCAGAAGGTGGTTATAACACTACTTATCTCACAGGGCTGCTGTGAGAACTAAATGACTTAATGGTGTGAAAACCTTGAGAATAGTACCACATAGGGTTTGCTGTTATGACTATTGCTCATGAGGGCATCCTGGGCTGTTCCTGGATGTGGCCTGGTGTTGGCCTCTGTCTGGTGGTCCCAGATTTTGTATATTCACACCAAGATACGTAAGCCATGAGGCAGTGTTTCTGGACCAGCCCAGGTTCATTGGATCTGTAACAGGCAGCCTCTGCAGTGATTAAAGTTGTCCTGGGCCCGGGGTCGCCAGAGATGTGTCTCCCATGCACTGACAGAGAGGGGACTTGTCTGAAGCTATACCCTTTGGCTTCCTGGTAAGCCTCAAACAACATTGTGGCGGAGGCCAGGTCTCCTCAGGAGCACCCTGGGACCCAACATCAGTGACCCAGCTTGGGCTCAGGATGGTGCCTCAAGCCTGGGAGGCTGAGGCAGACAGTGGGCTCAAGACAAGTAAAGTGCCAGGAGCCTAAAATCAGAAAGCGGAATGGACAGTGGGACTCTTCCTGATTTAGATTGGTGGACTTACTCTGGGGCAGCTCTTTAATAAATGCTGGCAACAGGGAGTTCTGGGAAATATTCATTTCTGCAAATTAAAAATGCAGCATGTCAAGCCTGATCTCTGCTGGCTGGGGCGGAGAGAAGTGGCTAGGGCCTTTACCACTTCTCTGTTCCTACTCACCCTTTCCCACCTCAGGGGAGGATGGTGGCTGCCGATTTTGCTGTATTATAGCCACATGGCCCTCGTGAGGAGGGGTAGGCCACTTCCTCAGATGCCTTCACCTTGCTTATAGCTGCTCTCAGCATTTTACTCCAGACTCTGATCTTCACCTTGTGGGGTATTAGGAGAGTGGTAAATGATGAGTACTGATCAGGATATTGGAAATGATCTTAGGAGGCCACTCTCATTATTCTACAGGGGCAGAGACAGGCCCAAAGAGAAGGACATGCACAAACCCACAGGAAATTAGGATACGTCCAGGAAGAGAGCAAATGTGACTCAAGGGATTGTCCTTTTCTGGTTCCTTCTGGTCCCTCAGTTTGGTGACAGGACTGGGAGGACCACCCTCTTCATACCTCGAAGGCACAGCTGGGGCCTGGTCCGAGGTTCCTGATTCTCTAGCCCCACCTTCCATGGCCAGCAGCCTCCCCTGTCATGTACTCTGTTGCTGAGAACAGGGATATTGTGGAAACTTGTGTGCCTTTTTAGAGGGATTTCTACCCAATCTTTTCCTAGTAGGAGAAAACTGGGACTATTTATGGAAACTGTTTGAGGAGGACTTCTGATGATTCTCCTGGCTTTAAATCTGGGAAAAGTTAAAAAAAAAAAAATCTGGGGAAAAGTTCATGTAAATTTATGTTGGAAACAAGATCAATGAACTAACTATGGAAACTTGCCTCTGAGGGGAGGAGAGGTTGCATAACTATATATGTGGAGTCTCTATTGTGCATCAGGCATTGTGCTAGGCTCCAGGGATGCAGGGAGCAGAGAGACATGCCCTTGGTGCTTATATTTGGACACTATTAAATATATATTTCCAAATTGCAGATGATTTTGTGAAGAGAAAGGTCTGAGTTCCTAGAATAATGGGAGACCTGACTATTTTGTTGGGAGAAAGCCTCCATGGAGAGAGGTTTCAAGGATTGGTAAGAGGTCCGATGGCAGCTGAAGCGTGAGCTAAGGAGCTGGAGGACGCTTGTGAACAGGCTCCAGGGCAGGGAGTGTGAATTGGGTGAGTTGGGGACTGAACTGAGGATAAAGTCTGCACAGGAGTGAAGAGACATGCAGTGCGATTAGAAGGTGAGGGAAGGCCAGACCATATGGGGCCTAGGAAGGCTTTCCATGGAGTCTGGTTCTAATGGAAAGCTGTTGACAGATTTTAAGCAGGGGGAACAATGGCCCAGTCTGCTGGGGGTAGAAAGTGGATGGACGAGATAAAAATAGAATTGGGCATTGTGTAAGTCCAGGCAAGAGGTGATGGCTGCTTGGCCTACATTGATGGGTGATAGGGTTTGGCATGACTGGTCTTGTGAGGTGTGTGCAGGGGAATAAGAGATGAGTGTCAATAAAGCCTTCTGGTTCAAGGGATGTCTTAGACATTAACGCTCAATCTTTCTGAAAAGAATTCTCCTTTTCCCTAACAGGTCTTTCCTCCAGAAATAAAAGTAAACCTGTTTTCCTAATTTCAATTTTTAGTTCAGTTTCTTTTAAAATATAAAGTCCTAAAAAATAGATTCTGGTTAAATGGTCTTCCATAATAACCTTCTGTTTATGACAGATTTTAGGCTTTTGAAGGGCTGAGTGATGTTCTATGACACAGGTGCACACTGTACTTTATTTAACTTATAGGTGTCTATCCTTGTTTCTCCCTTCTGCAGGTTGACCAGTATCTCTATCACATGCGTCTTTCTGATGAGACCCTTCAGGAGATCTCCAAGCGGTTTCGCAAAGAGATGGAGAAAGGGCTTGGAGCTACCACCCACCCCACCGCTTCAGTGAAAATGCTGCCCACCTTCGTGAGGTCTACTCCAGACGGGACAGGTACTGCCCTGTGGGGCAGCGTGGTGGTGGGCATAGCTCTGGCTGCTTCATTGCTGGTGGGGTATTTGGATGGCTTTGCTCAGGGACCTAAAGAACTGTACATTAGTGACTGTATATTGCTTCTTTGTTTTGAAGCCTCAGAAATCAACGCTGGCTAGTTTAAGTATACAGGGAATTTTAACGAAGTATGTGGGATGGGTTAGACAGGAAGACTGGGAAAGCAGGCATCCTTGACAGTTAAGGCAGAAGTATATCCTTGTCAGCCCAGCCGGGGCCTCTCTGTCAGGCATTTGTTTCCCATTTGTGTGCTGAGAAAGGCTGCTTGGCTCAGTTTGTGGTTTTATGGTCCTGCTGAGATTCTACTCAATGATGGCCACGAACAACAAACGTGCCTAAGATGGTCATGGCCATGGGCCACGCTATCTCTGGCCCACCTGACTGGCACATTCCAAAGTCTTGCTGGAGAAACAACATGGTACAGATTGTCCTAGATTGATCTTGAACTCCATGAAAATAGAGTATTACCAGTCTGAATAAACCTAGGAGAATGTGAAGAGCCACAGTGCATATCAAAGTATTAAGGGCTCTGAATTTGTGCAATGAGAGTCTGTCAAGCTTTGTGTAAGCCCTCTATTTGGATACAGAATTCCTATTTCATGGTGTAGCACCCAGCAGGTTGGATCAAACTGGAGAAAAGGGCCATGGTGGATGGAAATTGGAAGGTGGGCTGGGGCTGGATCACAGAAGGCCTTGCATGTCTGCCTAAAACGTTGAGTCTTTCTTCAGTCTGCATTGGGGCGTAGCTGCAAGGTTTTGAGGGACGGGAGAACCGCCTTGGTGTAGCAGGTAGCATCAGCAGTACATGCAGAGTAGGGGAGGGGTGAAGCAGCCGGTAGAGCACAGGACAGTGGCACAGGTGGGACATGGCAGGCAAGGCTGAGAGAGACTTGAAAGTGATCCGGGATGTTGGGCCCCGCTGTCTGGGAGTGGCAGATCCTCAGAGAAGGGAACAGAGCTAAGTTGTGTCACCCAGATTGTTTCATTTAACCCTTATAATAATCCTCCATTTTAGAGGTGAGGTATCTGTGGGGCCATGAAGGGTGAAGGGTGTGGGACAGCTACCCACTTCTAGGGGTGGGAGAAAGAGCCCAAGGGGCAGTTGCCAGGGCAGTGGGAGAATCAGGAAGTCTGAGATCTTGAGGGAGAAGGGAGCCAAGAAGCCAGTCACTAGTGAGGCATTTGCAGAGAAGGCCTAAGGATGGGGGCTGGGGAAGGGCGTGGTCAGGGCTCGCTACGTGCCTTCGGCATTTCCATCACACCGTGTCCTTGAGGCTTATGTGCCTGAGAACCTCTAAGGGACCTAGTTTGTCCAGCAAGACTTTGTACCTTTCTGTGATTACTACAATAGTACGGTATGTGTTTGCCAAGGCCTGAGGGTATGACCTTGCTCAGGATTGTTCTCTGTGTGTATCTGAGCCCTTCAGAGAGCTCCTTGGGCGAGGGCCTCCCCTAGTTCTTGAGTCTCCCTCATGTGCCCTCGATATTGGCACGTTTTTGGTACCTGCTGCTCCCGCTGACTGGTGGTCACACCTGTTTCTATTGTTTCTATTTGACATTCTGATAAATTTACCTTCTTAGGACCAGGGACCTTGTCTTTATTTCAGGCACTAGCACTGATCCAGTACCCAGAATATTTACTAAATCTATACTATGGGTAAGGGCTTTTCTGAGCTCCTACCTACATGAACTCATCTACTTTTCACTGAGTGAAAATGTACGTAGGAGCTCAGAAAGGCCCTTGCCCATACTATAGATTTAGTAAATATTCTGGGTACTGGATTAGTGCTAGTGACCCTACGAGGAAGTAGGGACCAGTTTTATCTATACTTTTTTCAGGTGAGGAATTTGAAGCTTGAATGATCAAATAACTTGGCGGAGGCCATAGAGCTAATGAAGGGCTGAGGCAGGGTTCAGACTCATCCATGCCACAGGTCAGGCATCAGGCCGCACGGATCCACTGTATGTGAACATGAGCAGAGAGCACAGCACATGCTTAGCTGAGATTTTTGAAAATGTATTTTTATTGATTTCAGAGAGGAAGGGAGAGATAGGAACATCAGTGATGAGAGAGAATCACCAATTGGCTCCCCGCTGCATGCCCCACACTGGGGATTGAGCCCGCAACCTGGGCACGTGCCCTGACCGTGAGTTGAACCTTGACCGACTGGTTCATAGGTCGACGCTTAACCACTGAGCCACCCCGGCAGGCGCAGCTGAGGTTTTTTGAAATCAGGTTGGGTTTGGATGCCTGGCCTGTAGTACAGGCAGGTGAATAAGTTTGCTGGAGAGAACGAGGTATGGGACAGGCTCTTTTTCTTCTCACTGCTTTCCTAAGGTTTCCTAAGACTTCCCTCTGTCTCTTGAAGTTTGCACTGATTGGTCAGTAGTCTCCTTCCTTGACCTCAGGCAGAGTTCTTGGAGTCCACCTGCATTTGGCCTCTGTGAATGTGAGTTGCCTGGACTAAGGATGGGACCCAGAGGCTGAACCATGCAGCCTCCTGGGGCTGGACTTGGCTGCCCTCACCTCCTTTCCATGCAGGAACAGTAGGACTTGACATGGCTTTTGTGAAACCCAGAGTGCCTATTTATTTATTTATTTATTTATTCATTCATTCATTTATTTAAATCTTTGTTTTGTTTTAAAAAATAATTCTTTATTGTTGAAAGTATTACATTATGTCCCTCCTTTTTTCCCCATTGACCCCCTCCAGCCTGCACCCGCCCCAGGCCTTCACTACACTATTGTCTTTGGAGGGTGCCTCTTTATAATCACACATTCCACAGTGTAAATGGAGATGATGTATTGGAATATTGTGTATTGATGTTTGATTCTCTAAGCAGAGCAAGTGCCCCCTTAAAGAACTGGAGACCAGATGGTAGGAAATCCAGCCCCCCAACCCCTTGGGTTTTCACTTGATGAAGGGTCTGTGGCTGAACTCCTCACCCCAGCTCTCTGGGACTCAGCCTTTTCTCCTTTGTAAAGTGAGAGGTGGATCCAGCAGACACAATCTGTTCTGCACAGGTACTAGAATTAGTGTGTTTGTGTATTTATGCGCAAAGTTGTTTAAAGAGTGTAAAGAGGGAAAATCCTGAATGCTCACCAGTTGAGTACTGGCCAATTAATGCAGAATTAATTACAGCCCTCTGCAACCCATCCTAGAGTACTAGATAGATTTATCTGTCTCTCTATTCTGTAAAGTCATGTATGTGCATGTGCACAGGTGTATGAAGTTTCAAGCACATGTCCTGAAATATTGATACTGGCTATCCTGGGATGTGAGGTTGGCAATAACTAATTAAGTTGAAAATGTGTGTATATGACAACTCAGCAATTCCCCTCCAACTATACCGGTACCTTGAGCAAACTCCCATATGAACCCAAGGAAACACGTCCAAGAATGCTCATAGCAATGATGCTTATAATGACAGCATTTTGGGAAAGTTTATGGAATATCCATGTGTTGGAGTCTGTACAGCACCGTACATAAATAAGCATATTTAAAAATGGGTACATCTAAAAAACAATGAGTGACTCATTGTGGAAGAACATGAACCTAGTAGTAGTTGAATGTCAATGAACTGGGGCCAGAGGGGGATTTTCCCTATATACCCCATTAACAAAACATCTTCATTCATTTCTGTTTTATAGATTGGGGTCCTGTATTTTTAAAAATGAAAATTCTTGCCCAGCCAGCATGGCTCAGTGGTTGAGCATTGACCTATGAACCAGGAGGTCAGGGTTCGATTCCCGGTCAGGGCACATGCCAGGTTGTGGGCTCGATCCCCAGTGTGGGATGTGCAGGAGGCAGCCAACCAATGATTCTCTCTCGTCATTAATGTTTCTATCTCTCTCTTCTTCCTCTCTGAAATAAATGAAAATATTTAAAAACAGAAAAGAAAATTCTCTTTTGTTTATGGTTGGCCCAGGAAAGCGCTGAGAGGAGCAGAGCGTGTGGAACTGTTGCCTTTCTTTCCCCTGGGTGTAGCCGCACAGCCCAGGGGTCTCGCTGGGGCGTCTGTGTCCAGAGCCTAGGCCTCCGTCTGGGCTGTGCTGCTGTTACTGGTGATTTTATCCCTCGAAGGCCAGAGGCCTGTGCTCAAGTGGTGTCTACTCCACACGGGCTTACTCAGAACCTTTCTCAGCCCATTCCTTTCAAGGATTACTTTTTAAGTCTGAGGAATGAAACCTCGGATCTAAATCTCTGATCTAGAGGGGCCTGATCTTTAAATCAGTGGCTCTCTAAATTTTCTGAACTACATACTCACAGCCAGAAACATGTAGGTATAAATACTGATACCCATTTCTGGGACCAGTGTTTATTCTTGAATGGGATGCAATCAGATCGCTTGCCTTCTGTTCTTTAAAAAGTTGCTGGTTACAACCCACGACATTGTTTTCAGCTTACAGTTGGAAAGCCACTGCCTTCAGTGCTCCTCACCAGCTTTGTCCTAAACAGGCATCTGTAAAATTGGCTGCCTCTTGAGTTCAGGACAGTGTGTGGTGAGGGGTGAAGATCAGAATTCTAAGTTTCCATGGGGTTGAATTCAAGCTGCGTGCTATAGAGCATTTCATTTATGCTTCAAATCCTCCATGTTCTTATTTATAAAAAGGAACCACCAGAGAGTTGGCTAAACCAAGAATTAATGGAGAATCAGAGGCGTGACCTTCTATAACAATCCTGTGTAGCCACAGCAAGAGACACGCCCGGCACCGTTTTTATGGAGAGAGGATCAGTGAGCTTCCCAGGGTCCTTTTGGAGGGAGCTGGTCAGAGGGTTCACCCCCGTCACCCGAGGCCCTGCATTAGGAGTGAGGACCACACCTGGCTTTCTTTTATACAGGTCCTAGCTGTCTAACGGTAATCGAAGTCCTGGGAGAAAGGTGGGAGAGATGTCAGGAAGGTTCAGGCCAATCATTTACGCGATGGAGACCTCCATTACACTGAAGAGCAGTGAACCCAAGCTATGGTTTGAGTTCTTGGTGGAAAGGGAAGGAATGTTAGAAGCCACTGAGCCCTGTGGGGGCTGATTCTAAAATACCCACGCTTCACAGATGTGTGGACTGCTCAGTACGAGTAAACATGGTTGGTGCAGATAAAAATGAAATATACAGCCCTTGCCAGTTTGCTTAATGGTTAGAGCCTCAGACTGAAGGGTCGAGGGTTTGATTCCAGTTAAGGGCATGTACCTTGGTTCCAGTCAGGGTGTGTGTGGAGGCAACCAATGTATGTGTCTCTCTAACTTCAGTGTTTCTCTCTCTCTGTTTCTCCCTCTTCCTTCTATTCTCTCTAAAAAAATAATCAGTGGGAAAATAAATATCCTTGGGTAAGGATTAACAACAATAAAACCCCACAATAAACAAAACCCCCCCCACAAATAAAATAAACATAAATGGTCCAAGAATATCTTACTTAGATGACTGAATTTGGTGTCAGCCAGGATATACATATAAAAAATGCTCTCTACTCCTCCCACCCTCAACAGTTTTTAAAAGTTGAAGAACTGTGTGATGAACATCCATACACAGGTCTATCTAGATTTTACATTGGTATTTACTAGGTTTGCTTTATCACACTCCATGTACCGGAAGGATAGAGGCATTGTGAAATAAATTGCAGTTCAAACCTAACACCTCAGCATGCACATTATTAACTAGAGTTCATTATTTTCACTTGGTGCAAAATTTAGTATCATCTGATGAACTGACATACATCCACCTATTAAATGCAGCCCCTATTTTTTTGAAAAATTTAATATATTATTATTATTATTATTACATATGTGTTCTAATCCTCCCATGACCTCCCAACCCCCCTACCTATGCCCTTACCACCCTGTTGCCCATGTCCATTGGTTAGGCTTATATGCATGCATACAAGTCCTTTGGTTGATCTCTCCTCTTGACCCCCACTCTCCCCTACCTTCCCTCTGAGGTTTGACAGTCTGACTGATGCTTCTCTGTCTCTGGATCTGTTTTGGCCATCAGTTTATGTTGTTCATTATATTCCATAAATGAGTGAGATCATGTGATATTTATCTTTCTCTGACTGGCTTATTTCACTTAGCACAATGTTCTCCAGTTCTAATGCAGCCCCTATTAAGTAGAGAACATTACCATCAGCCCAGGAAGTCCCCTTCCCAGGCAATCTTTATACCTAGAAGCAAACCACTTAAACCTGTTCACCTCTATTAGTTTTGCTTGTTCCAGAACATTCCATAACTACATTCTAAATAGTATTTTGCCTTTATGCAAGGCTTCATGTACTCATTACAATGCAGGCTTTATCCATATTGTGTGTATCAGTAGTTCCTTCCTTTTTGGGTGCAAATTCCATGGTATGATTGGAATCCTATATGACCTGAATAGACGATTTTTGCCTAAAGCTTCTATAAACATCTTGCATGAGAATGTCCTCTTTGTGGATACATGTTTTCATTTTCATGCGTAAACAATGAAGAGTAGAATTTCTGGGTCACAGCCTTCCAGTTATATTTAATTTATAAGAAACTTCCAGATCTTTTCCCAAAGTGGTTGAACCATTTTACAATCCCACCAATGATGTATGAGAGTTCCACTTCCCCATATCACCAATATTTGTTGTCTGTAATCCCCCCTACCCCTCCCCACCACCCTTTTGCTTTTGGCAGTGAAGAGTTGAGTAAGGAAGGTGTTCATTTGTACTCTCCAGGGATCTCACCTCCTAACCTCTGTAGGCAGTCCTAACCTAAGCTATGGCTATGTATGTGATTGTCATGCCAGCCCCAACCACAGTCCTGTCAGGGGCTCACTACACCTATCACAGGAGACTGACAGTTTCATCTCAAAGAGGAAATGCAGGAATAATTGGCACCATTTAATGAGCGCCCACAATGTTTGTGTTAGGCTACTTACATACACAATCTGTATTACTCTCCATGCAAACGCTACAAGAGACACATTCCTGATTTAAACATAAGGCAGCTATTGAGGGTTGGTACCTGTTGCCAGTTAGTGGCAGAGTTGGGATTTAAGCATTGATAGTCCTGACTCCATGGCCATAGTCTAGCTACATTGGTTCGTGTTGCTGAATAAGTTTCTAGAGCAAATCAGATGGTTATCTTTTGAAAAAGATCATAGATGTAGGTTGGCTTTGTAGCATTATAATAAGAAGCTCAAGTACAACCCAACCGAAAATCTCTGAGTAGTCCAACTGCATGGTCCCATTTAGAAATCAATTATCTTTCGGTGTCTCTATCACCCTTGTCTTGACACTTAGATAAACAAATGTCTTATGGGTAGAGTGAGATGAAGGCTTTGCTGTATTGATCATTTGTCACTTTCCACTTCCCTGAATCCTGACTTAGTTTCACAGGTGACTACCTCTCCACTCTCTAGCCAGACCTAACCACTTAGAGAGCAGGGAACGATGATGGCAATGATGACAATGATGATAATGAAAAGTTATAGGCTTTCTAAATGTCAGGTAGTGTGGTTAGCAATGCATTTGAGCTATTTTAATAATTCTCTCAGTGACCCAATGCTAAGCATTTTGAACTTCATTTTATAGAAAAAAGACTAGATTTAAAGAGATTAGGCAACTTGCCCAAAGTCACGTAGTGAGCAAGTGGTAGAAGAGCTGGGATTTGAACCCAGCTAGCTGTGTGCCAAGCCTGGGCCTGGACATACCACTAGTGGTGCATTTTATGCTTACCTACCACCTCCCTCGTGTCCAATGCTTACACAGTGCATTTTTTTTTCTATTAGTAACTCAGCCTCACTGTTCAGTTCATTCAATAGAGACCCCTCTGAGGCTGGTATGGCTGAGCTGCCCTGTGTCCTGCCTTTGAAGAGGGAAAGTTGGCCGGGGGAAGTGAGCTTACACAGGTGGAATGATTACAGAGTGATATGGGCCATATAATGCAAGCACATGATATGATAAAGAGAGACTAGACTCCTGATCTATTCATTGGTGGCTGGCAAACCCTGAAAGGAGCCCTTATCAGTATCAACAGCCAGGCCATGGAGATAGAGCAAGAGCACACATGCAAGTTAATAAATGGGTTTATATGATGCCTACAATATAAGCTGAGGATTGTGTTGATAAATGGCCTCCATTTAGCAGTAGCTAGAGTTTATTAAACAATTACACGCACCAGGCATTGTGCCAAACACCTATGCCATCTTTGCAATGAATCTTAACCAAAACCTTTGTATGTGTGTGTATGTTTCCCTATGTCTTGGGTAGTGAAGGGGGGGAGGTGCTGGGAAGACAGGAGGTTATTACTATGCCCTTTTAGCAGATGATGAAATCTGAGTATCAGATTTCTAATAATTTGCCCTAATCATATGGTTAGTACATGTTCAAACAGGATTTGAATCCAAATCTGCCTGCATGAAAATTTTAACACACTCAGCACCTACACAATATTGAAACATAACCATGTTTTGTCCTTCAAAGGGTGGTTTCACATCTGTGGCTGGCACATATTTTGAGCTTAAGAAACACTTCTGGATATAAAAGCACCAGGCAGGCACATTCAGATGGTGTTCTGGATGCTTTGGGGTTGGGGGTGGGGGGGCACTTACAACGTGTTTATGTACTCCAGGTCCCTTCCCTCCATCAGAGCAGCTCTATTTTTCTGTATCTCTGCATTTTGGCATTTGACATCCTGTTGCTTAAAATAGTTAGAAAACCAATGACAGAAAAGATCAGATTTCCCCATTCCTTGACTGTGACGGACACCAGCGTTAGCTGACTGTATGATTTGATACCTTTAATAACATGGAGTTACTTTATTTCTGAACTATTGAACGGCCTTGTATTATAATGGAAGCTTGGATTTTTAAAAGAGGCTGTTTAAAAAAAGAGGCTGCCAGATGCGGCCATGGCTGTGGGGGTCCCAGGCACATGGGTAACACAGGCCTTAGAACCTGTGTCTGGCGAAGTTTGTTTTACTGGATTACCTACCCGGGACCTGAAGATTTATCTTTTCTATTAGGTTTTTTTTTGTTAATCCTCACCTGAGGATATTTATTTAAATTGATTTTTAGAGAGAGTGCAAGGGAGGGAGGAAGGGAGAGGAGGAGGAAGAGAAGGAGGAAGAGGAGAGAAAGAGAGAGAGAGATAGATTGGTTGCTTCCCCCAGGCACCCTAACCAGGGCCAGGGATCAAGCCTACAACCCAGGTATGTGCCCTTGACCGGGAATCAAGCCTGCTACCACCCTTTGGTGCCCAGGCTGGCACTCTAACCACCAAGCCCTGCTGGGACTGGAGAGCTATCTTTTTAGTTCTCCTTATTGGAGACCTTGCCATGCATTCTTAGAGCAGCCCATTGAGGGGTTCTAGCAGGCCCTGGAAAGCGGAGGACAAACAAGGCCTTCCTCAATCTAGAGGAAGGTCAGAATGCTCAGCACAGTCACCTGGGCCCCCGGACATTGCTGCTTTTGCAGGGTAGGTAGGACTAGGTCCCTTTTGCGGGCATTGAATTATTAGAGCCGCTTCAGGAATTCGATGTGAAAGGATGGCTGTGTGTCTTTGACTAAAAGTTCAAGGCCACAAGCCTGGGACAGTGGGTGCTGAGGAAGGGCTGATGCCCCGATGGCTGGATTTAACGTTGCCCTCAGGTGACCAGCCATCCTGTTTGCCCAAGACTCTCCTAGTTTTAGCTCCTGAAAATCCCGTGTCAATCCTGGGCCCTCCAGTGTGGTTAACCACCCTACGTGGCCATGGAACCCAGGCCTCCAGCACTGCTTGGCTCAACTAGATCGCAGCAGCCTCCTCACCAGCCCCTGGCTCTGGACCCTCATCTGCAGTGCTACTGAGTCTGCTTGAAAACACAAATCTGACCCTCTGCCTGAAAACCAAAGTCCTGATGTCCTGGCGTCCTGGTGTCCTGGCGTCCCGGCCGGGTGGCTCACTTTGTTGGAACATAGTCCAGTATTCCGAAAGGTTGCGGGGCTCAAACCCTGGACAGGAGACAACCCATCGATGTTTCTCTCTCATGTCGATGTTTTCTCTCTGTCCCTTCCTCTTTCTAAAAAATCAATAACGATATCCTTGGGTGAGGATTCAACACACACACACACACACACACACACACACACACACACACACACACAGTCCTTTGCACTGGCATTTACTGCATTCTTGTAGCCACGTTGCAGGAGTCACTCTGGATGTGCCATTCCTTGAGCATGAGCATGCCGTGGCCTCCTATACATGCTTCCTTTCCTCTGATTGCATACTCGTCCACTGAGACCTGGCTGTCTCGTGTTGCCTCTGGAGAAGCCTTCCTTATCTGAGCAGAAACAAGTGTTCCTTCTGCAGCACTCCTACCCCTGTACTTCCCCAGCGCATCTCACTGCCTCCTTTCTCCCTGTCCAGTCCTGGAGTAGGCTGCATACAGCACAAGGCAGCTAAGAGGCCTTCATAACTGTCTTCAATGCTCAGTGTCCAAATAACTAACCACAGAGTGGAAAGTATTTGGTTGGTAAATCCTAAAACAGATTCAGTGTTTGACTTTCAAATTGGTTATTTTAAAAACATTTTTAAAGTAGTGGACCCCACTCTCAACTTTAAGCAGAATGAAACCTTTTATGTTGAATGCCATCTGTAAGACAGTAGGGAAGAGAAGTAAAACTGGAAATGGGGAGGTGGGAGATGAGGCTTTGCTTTAGCTGGCCACCCTTGACCCTCACCAAGGCAGACCTTGCCACCTTCAAGGACCCTGGAACTTTGGGAACACTGTGCAAGCCACTGGTTTCAAAGGAGGCTTCTGGAACTTGTGGTTCTGAAGAAATCCATTTAGTCACCTGAGGAATCCCTGGGGTGAGAGGCTAGGCTCTGGCTCCAACCTTAACCTGAGAGCCATGTTAGGCCCAATCATTGGGCATCAGCCCTTCCTTGGGCATTGTCCCTTCTGAGCCCAGTTGCCTTCCACAAAGGGGCACTGCCCCTTACAAATTCCAAACCAAGCTGAACTTTTTTGCAAGTCACTCTTAGAGCCCTGGCAGGCACACCGCTCCAAGTGCCTGATGAGAGGGACAGGTGGAGATCTATTTTAATTAGTGGCAAATACCTAATGATTGAAAATAGACCCTTTTGGAAAATTCAGCTGGCCTTGCCCCTCACCCCTCAAAATTACATGGACATTGTCAGGTCCCAAGCTACCTGTTAGTATGATATTAACCACACTGGGGAATGGCCTGCTCAGATACATTCCTGATGATGTGTCAACTAAGATGAGGGTGACTGTCATGTTCAGGCAGTTAGCCAAACGCCATCTGAGTCCTCCTCAGAGACAGGTGAGTTCCTGGGAGAAATCAAAACCCCTTTATCTTGCCGACCTAATGCATTTGGTAAGAGCCTCGCTGAAAGTGGGCAGAATGGTAGGGGGTTCATGATGGGAAATCACTTGACAAATATTAGTTTCTCGTCCATTAAACATACCTGCTCGTTGGGCCTTCAGTCAACTAAATCTCCCTCACACCTGCCTCTGTGAGCAAAGCAACTAACAGCCTGAATCTTAACTGTTGGGCAATTTGATGGGAGGTGGCAAGACCTAATCTCTTACTGCCAGTTCCTCTTAACTGTGGGCCAGCGTCACTTTTTTAAGTTCCATTTTCTTTTAGTAGAGGGCTGCTACCTTTTTTCTTGTCTATTTTTTGTCGGGAGATACTTTTAATTAGAAAGACCTTCAGCTGAGAGGCCTTGGCGAGCATCTAGTAGGGCGGGAATAGACGTTTGGTATAATTTCATGAGATGACACATATTTGTGGCTACAAAAAAGCCGGCATCAACCAGCTTAGTAGACCCTGGGTTCCTCTGGGGAGAAGGGTGTGTCACTTCTTGCCAGTGGGTGTGTGTCTGGTGCCTGCCACTCAATTCTGAGAGCATTTGGCCTTCCAGTAGGCCCGGAGGGATGGGCCACAGTTACTGATAAAGATTGGGGCGTATTTGCTTCCATCCTGGATTCTGTGCTGGGCCATCCTCGGCTTCCAGGAACCAGGGCCACAAAAAGATGTGGGTGTGGTGCAGAGACAGGCATGGGCTTTGACCTGCATGACCTTAACTAAGTGATTCAATTTATGAACCACAGTGTCACTTCCTCTGCCACCCAGGCCAGCTTGGAGACTGCTGGTAACCTTTGCGTTTTATGCTCTGGACGTTGTGACTGAAGATTTCCTTATTTAAGGATTGGCAACTTCCCCTTGGGCAGCCTCCTTGCTCATTGCTGGAGACAGCTTTGCTGGAGAGCCGGACCTGGAGTTGAAGGCTGGTTTTCTTATCCATAAAATGGGCATTACAATGCCCAACAGGGTTGTTAAAGATTGACGAGATAAAGTTATAGACGAAGTGACCGTCACTTAGCAAATGTTAGTTTCTCGTCCGTTAGAAACCCCTGCATGTTGGGCCTTCGATCAGCTAAATCTCCCTCACACCTGCCTCTGTCTTCCATTGTTCTATGCTCACCATAATCCGGACGCCAGGGAGAAAGTTTGAACTCTGTCCAAGGGACAAGAGAGACAAAGACAGGGTTCTTCGCTTCATTTTTCAAAATAGTCACGTAAAGTGGAAGATGAATTTTAGTTTTTAACCAAACCTATGGTGAAACCTTGCTTCCTTTACTTTAGCAGTGGTGGTGACCACATTTGGAGGAGTCGAAGAGATGTAGAAAGAGGGCAAGCTAACGTAATCTTCAGAATTTCTTGGGACATAACCTAAAACCCAGAAACCAGAAGTATTTTGACAACATAAAAAAATAAACATTTCTGAATGGCAGAAATGCCGCTAGCAAAATTAAAAGACCAGTATCACTGGGAAAAATAATTGCAAATATACCATCAATGAAACCATTTTCCTTAATATACAAAGAGCTCGTTTAGGTTATTAAGAAAATGGTGATTTTTTTTTTTTTAAAAAAGGCAAAATATGTGATTAGAAAATGCACAGAAAAAGGGATCCAAAAGGCCATTTAATAATTCAAAATGTCTGACCTCACACAAAAGAAGGAAACCAAGTTTAAAAAAGGAGATGCCACTTAGACCTGGGCGGTTGGCAAAGATTAATTGCTGCGTAACAGGGGCCACTGGTGGGAGTGAGTCCCACCTGCTGGTTTGTCTGGAGGTTGGTGAGAACTTCCAGAAAGGTCACTTGGCGATATCTCCCAAATTAAAAACACATCCTTAGAACCAGAAATTCCAACTCTTTTCTTGGAATGTCAGTTAACAGCCTTCCCTGTCTTGATCATATGAATGTATCTAAGGACACACAATAAACATTAATAGCGATTACTTTCTGGGTGTAGAGAAGAAAAGAGATATTTGGGTTTCATTTTGCCACTTTTCCACCATTTGAGCTTTTTCTTATCAGATGTTTGTATTTTGGTATTTTTAAGAAGGCCAGACTGTTTCCAAGACACGACAGCACACTTAACAAACTACAAAGGAAACCTCACCTCTGACCTGAGGGTCTCACATAAATCCCACATTTGACACGCAAACATTTCGCTTAACAGTGAGCAAATGCAGTATGAGATGTTTTCTTAATACATTGCCTCAAATACCAACTGCAGTCACTCAGAATGATCCCTCTGGGCCTCGCTGGGTCCTCTGCCACATGGCCTTAAACCTTCTTTTTTATTTTTAACAGGTTTTTATTAATTTTAGAGAGGGGGGAGGAGAGAAACGTCAATGAGAGAGAACCTTCAGTTGGCTGCCTCCTGCCTGCCTCTTACTGGGGACTGAGCCTGCGATTCGGGCCTGTGTGTCTCACGTTCTTGGCCCTGTGCTGAGGCACATTTTCTAGTTTTTCCCCCTCACAACAACCACACAGGGTCTGATGTTGCCATTTTAGAGATGAGGCAGCTGAGGCTCAGGAAGTTGCCATGGACAAAACGGGGCCAGGGTTCTGCCGTAGGAATGTGGGCTCCAGTTCTGACATTCTCTGTGTAATCAAACCACTAGACCACGGCTGTGTGGAGGTGAGTCCCCATGGCACCTTGGTGGGTCATGTCCATCCCGTGGGCTGTAGGGGACGTGGGGCGTGTCCTCAGGGAGCCGGGCACACATGGCTTTTCTCAGGGCCTGAGGGTGAGCTGCTGCGGGGGCTGGGCACACAATATACCCTGGGTGCTTCATAATCGGAGCATTTCCCTGGCCCTCCAACCTCTTCCACCGTACCTCAGTGGCAGTTTCCCATCGGGGAAGCGGTTGTGTTGGCAAACATGCCAATCAATGAATCCCAAGGAACCAACCCTGTGTCCTTCAAGAAGGTGTGCAGCAGGGCAGTGGGAGGCTGGTGGAGCCCTCATGGTGGAGGAGGCTACCAAGGGCGTGAGCCCAGCTCCCTCCCCCAGCCCTGGCTCTGGCCTCTGCACCTCTTCAGCGCATTCATTCTGTGCCATACAGTGGAGCAGGTTCCTGCAGCCAGCTGTATTACTGCCTAGAATCGGGATTTTTCTGTGTGCACTGCTTGTTTCTAGCGGGGAGGGACTTTGCCTTCCTGGTGACACCTGAGGATCTTGATCCACCGTGCTGTGGAGAGTCCCTCTTCCGTCCGCCCCCAGCTCTGTGGCTGGTCTGAGTGGAACAGCCCCACTGGCCTGACTTGTTTTACATCCTCTTGGATCAGCTTTCTCTCCCATGTGAATGAGCCTGGAATTTTTTTTGAGGGGCACCTGCTTAGCTTATTTGCTAGGCCCCTTACTTTGTAGCCATTTGGGCCCCAGCCCACTCCATCATGTGACCCCCTCATACATTGCTGTCACTGTATGGGAACATTAAAGGTAGATTTGGATAGGGATCACAATTTGGCAGAACGCCCTGGGGCCCCCAGGCCTGTAGCAGCGCGCTGGGTATCCTGGGGGCATGAAGAACAAAGCGGAGGCATGGACTCCTGGCGCAGGGCTGGATGGGCCCCACGAGCTCAAAGGGGACTTGGCTGGAAGCCCCTGGGAAATAGCTCTGTGAGGGGGTGGGTGCCCCATCATTGGATGCGAATCGGTCTCATGGTTTATGTGAATTCTAAAAGTAACATAAAAGCGCTTAGCATTAAGAAAAAGACTCACACTGCCCCTGGAGGCGTTGCAGGGGAGGCTGCCGTGCCCCGTCTGTGTCGTCAGGTGGCAGAGAGGAGGGAGGCTCACCTACGCCCAGCGCCCTGGCCGTGGGCGCCTGGATGGTTGACAGCCTGACACTCAGGCTGCCCTGGCTGCTGGCCAGGCGGCGGCCGGGGCCGTGGGTAAAGCTCCCCGCTTCCCCCAGGTCGTCGTGTGGCCGCCCCGATTGCAGCCGTAGTGCACCCGACGGCAGGAGGTAGGAGCGCTCAGGGCCGAACAGGGACGTTGAGAGCTCGGAGCTGTGGCAGCCAGACAAGTTGGGGCCATGTGCTCAAGGCAGAACCACCTGGTTGAAGTCTGATGGGGCTCCTGCTGAAACAACCCCCGTGCCAGCCTCAGGTCGAGAGCAGAGCGTGTGGAACAGGCTGCCTGGCTCACATCTCAGCAGACGGATAGACAGACGCACCTTGTGCTGCTGGTCCCAGCATCTCCCGTGTGCGGGGCGGGGCTGGGAGCCTTGGCGGCCTGAGCAGTGCCCTCGGCTCAGAAGCACGGCCCGAAGGCCCGCAGAGTCGTTTGTGCCGGATCCTGGGGTGGAAGCGGTCCCTGTGCTCAGCCCGCAGATGCACCGCCATCCTCTGTTGCTGAGGAGGCTCATTCACATTATGAGGGGGCGCAGGTGCTGGGTGACCCTGCAGTTGTGTGCTGTATCCAGGGCTCTTCAGTAAAGGAAGCTGCGTTTGTTACAGTGAAAAAAAAAGAAAAAAGAAAAAGACTCAGACATTACATAAATGTGTGTAGAAAAAATTAAGACCTGTCCTACACCACATTACCAGAGATGGCCAGTATTTATGGTCTCACGAGGGGCCCAGTGCACAAAAATTTGTGTCCTGGGTGGGGGAGTCCCTCAGCCTGGCCTGTGCCCTCTCACAGTTTGGGACCCCTCTGGGGATGTCCACCTGCTGGTGTGCCTGGCCAGCCTGGGTGAGGGGACAATGTCTGTTTGCAAGCTGGCCAAGCTCCCCAGTGGAGACCCTCACCCCAGGGGATGTGGCAAGCCTGGGTGAGGGGCTGAGGGCAGTTTTCAGGCCGGCCACAGCTCCCACTGACCCTCCGGGCCACCCGCCTGGGAAGCTGATGGTGGGGTGGCACTGGCCACCCCACGGCCTCCCGGGCGGGGGCCTTGGGGACCGCCGCCTGGTCCCTGCACCCCCTCCCCCCACAGGCTCCCACCAGGGAAGGCATCCGAAGGCCCAAGGCGCCGGATGCCTTCCCAGGACGGAGGCTCCCAAGATGGCGAAGACTGCAGCCCCAGAGAATCCATACACCGAGGCTGCGGCCTCCGCCATCTTGGCTGGGCTAATTTGCATACAGCAGCTCTGATTGGCTGGTGGGCGTGGCTTACCCCATCCTGGAGAAACGGTTAATTTCAATATTAAGCTTTTATTAGTTAAGATGGCTTTTGAGGATTCCATGGGTATTAAGGACTCCGTTTACGGCAGGACTGGTGGGTTTTAAGTCTTGGTCTCTGTGAAGCAGTTTGAGCTTGTCTTTTCCGAAGTAAGAGTGGCCCTTCCTGTCTGCAGAACATGGAGAGTTCCTGGCTCTGGACCTCGGAGGGACCAACTTTCGCGTGCTTCGGGTGAGAGTGACGGACAACGGGCTCCAGAAGGTGGAGATGGAGAACCAGATCTACGCCATCCCCGAGGACATCATGCGCGGCAGCGGCACGCAGGTCTGAACCTTCTCTCCGCAGCCCCGGGGGCTCCGGGCCCCGCAGGAGCGGACACTGCTCCTCCTCTGTGTCTGGAGGGCGGAGAGCCAGCTGGAGCTTGGATTCCCTGACCTCTCTCTGCAGGGTGATCCCCTCCATGCCTGGAAGCGGAGTGGGGGCCTCCATCAGGAGGGGTGCTCATGGTCTGAAGCATGCGCATGAGGCCCTGGGGTCTGGATGTGTTGCAACAGGAGGGGTTTTGAGGCCTGCTCACACATGCTGGTTGTTGAGAAAAGCCATTGCCAGGAGGCTGGGCACCTGGCTGTCAATGGTACTTGTGAATGATGAGCCACTGGAATACACAGCTGTGGTTTGACACTGCCACCCGCCACTGTGGTCACTCTGCAGCCTCTTTAGACTCACAGCTATCATCATAGCATCAACTGAAAATGGAACCTGCCTCTTTGCTTTTGTGGTTATTGGCCTTCTCTGTCCCTGACCATCTAAAACAGAAAAGGCTTTGCACATGGGGATGGGAACCTGTTGAGAAAAACATCAAAATCAAGCCTCGGGGCATCGACCCCAGTTGGCATCCCACTGGGCACCACGTGTGTCCGCATTGACCCCCAAATCATGCTTAGCCTCATCCCTCGGTGGCTTCCAGAGCCACGTTTTGTACTCAGAATCCCCACAATAAAAGAAGTGGCTGGAGAAGAAATGTGAAATCCAAGTAAGGATCTTCTCAGAAATAGAAAAACATGTACAAGGATGGACTGCCATCAAGGCAGTCTTCAAACATGGACTGAACACCTACTGCGCATGGTGCATTGATCCTTGTTGGGAATCAAAGCCCTGCCTTTTCTACTTCAGGGCTTAAAGCCCAGCGGGACCACCAGGAACTGCCCCCCTCCCAACCCCCATAGGAAGCTGTAATGTTGTGTGGAAGGGGAGGAGTAACCATCAGGAGGAGGAGGAGCTGGTACATGATGACCTATTGTCTGAGCAAAAGCACTTTATGGGTGTATTCATTCTATCCTCACATGAGCCCCATGAGGCTGGGTTCTCCTGTTATCTCCACTTTATACATATGGGATTGGGCTTTGAAAAAAGGAGTGTCTTGGCCTTAGATCACAGAAATGGGAGGAGCCAGAGGCAAGACACAAAGCTAAACCCATGACTAGAGCCTTTGTTTTCACAACTCTGGGAGGGGAGGAAGGGGGTTCTGTCCACTTTGTAGGCCATTTGATGAGTGATGCTTCTGCAGAGTTGAGATCCTGTGGGGTAGGCCTTTTGGGGATTCTCCCTCTTCAAGGTTCCCCCAGGAGAGCCCTCCTGCAGAGGGGGCGCTCATGGGCACCACACCAGAAATATCTGGCCGGTGAGTCACGGCCATGTACCAGCCATTATTCTCAGCCTCTTAAGATTTGTTAAGTGTATCTTATGGGGAGAGAAGTGAGCAGATTCTCAGGCCAATAAAGAAAAGGAAACCTTTCTGACTTCATAAAACCAGGCCCTTTGAGCCTTTTTATAGCAGGAAGATAGTAATTCTTTCTCTCAGCATCTTATCTTCAGATCATCTGCTAACAGAAAAGGAGATAGTTTTCTAATTAAGGAAGCACATGCTCTCCTCTTCCCCACTTGTAGAGAGGTGTAGGTTCTTCCAGCTCAGCGCTGTCCAATAGAACTTTTCGCAACAGTGGAACTGTTCTTTATCAGCTTGCGCAATACAGTAGCCACGAGCCACCTGTGACACTGAGCGCTTGAAATGTGGCTAGCGTGACTGAGGAAGTGGATTTTTAACCAGTTAACTGCCGCCGTCCAAAACGGAAACCATCCTTGCGCCTATAGATGCTTTTGGCGTAGAAAGGGTTACTTTTTGAAATTCTAATTCATTGAAATAGCCACAGGTGGTTCGTGGCTGCTACACTGGGCAGCACATTATTTCATGCCCTTCACTGCCTCTCTCTCTGTTCTGCCTCCCTTGTTGGCAGGGCAGTTGGAAAGGGAACAGTGAACAGGGCTGGGTGAGGGGAACCCATTTTGTTTTTACCTTTTCTAAAGCTCCCCCAGCTCTGATGATTGGCCTCATCTCTTTGCACAGCTTCTATAACTTCCTCGTGTTTTTTTTTTTTTTTTTTTAAATAAAGACTATTTATATTAAAGATCATTTTGACTAGAGTACCAGGAAGAAGGAGCTGGGAGTTTGTTTAACCATATCATAAATTTTGCCTCTGATTAACTGTCCAACAAACGAGCAGAACTTTCTGACTAGCTGTCCAGAAACCCTATTTACATATTAAAATACTTGACCTCGGCTCAAGGGAGTTGGCACTTGTGAGTAGGTGAATCTGTTAGTGAGAGGGCCCTGTCTTTGCTACTGAGTGTGTTTTGGTTCAGACTCAGCTGAAGTGACTTGCAAGTGATCAGACGGAGGGACAGATCCATGCAGGAAGTTTAGTTAGAGCTGGCTCCCCTCTAGATAAGTGTGGCCTTGTCTTCATGGATTCCTCCCACTAAGATACCCCAGATATCTGGGGAGCCAATGAGCCTCTCCACCTAGCCTGTCACCTGGATGTCTTTAGTTCCTTTCCAAATGCAAATACTTTTTCTGGTTTAGTGCAGTGGTTCTCTAACCACTGCTTCAGGACCAGCTGCAGGGTAATAATACAGCTGGTTCCAGATCATACTTTGGGAATGGCTTGTTCAGTGGAATCTACCTCACTTCTGCCTGGGGAGGAAAATATTATTCTCCTTCATCCCCTTAGCTTTTAGATTTTGTCACTTTGTCAGCCTGGCCCTTGGAATCTGCTCAGTCTCTGGCCTCTGCTTACTTTTTGTACCAGAGCACCCTGGCCTCAGCCTCTAAGCGTCTGGAGGGGTCACCAGCTTCTTTTTGAGGATGCTGAGTAGGCAAGAAGGAAGCCATAGGACTGTGGGCTTTGGGACTGAGCGAAAATCTGGGCAATTGTCAATACAGGGTTTTCTCAAGTTTAGGATTTCCCCCAGGTGCTGCCAGTCCTGCTTAGCACAGTCATGGTTGTGAGGCTGCCCATCCACAAAATCCTGTTTATGCTTCAGTGCCTTTCACGGGCTCATTGGGTGTTCCGTGTTTTTCCCCCTCCTTTTTTCTTTTAGAGAGGAAGGGAGAGGGAGAAAGAGGTAGAAACATCAATGATGAGAGAGAATCATTGATTGGCTGCCTCCTGCACGCCCCCCACTGGGAATGGAGCCCACACCCTGGCCATGTGCCCTTGCCTGGAATCGAACCTGGCACCCTTCAGTCCGCAGGCTGATGCTCAATGCACTGAGCCAAACTGGCTAGGGTGGGTGTTCCATTTCTTTAGAAAGCAAAGATAACTTGTTTGAATTGCCCCCAAGAAATTAGTTTTCTAGAATGGAGGCAACATATAAAAGTTACTTGTTATTTATTTATTTATTTATTTATTTATTTATTTATTTGATTTCAGAGAGGAAGGAAGAAGGAAAGAGAGATAGAAACATCAGTGATGAGAGAGAATCACCGATTAGCTGCCTCCTGCACCCACCCTACTGGGGATCCAGCCTGCAACCTGGGCATGCACCCTTGACCAGAATTGAACCCGGGACCCTTCAGTCCACAGGCTGATGCTCTATCTACTGAGCCAAACCGGCTAGAGCAAAAGTTACTTTTTTTTTGTTAAGTCTCTGCATAGAATGCCAACAGAGAATGTCCCACCCACTTTCCCAATCAGGGGAAATGGGGATGTTAACATACTTGTTGGCACTGAGATGGGCTGCCCTTCCTGGGAAGGCATTCAGCTGTGCAGCAATGTCAAGGGGGGTTCTGACAAGGCCCCCACAGGATGTTCTGTTTCTAGGACATGTGGTGACTTTCTGGTTAGCTCTGGCTGTGCATTCCCCTGCCTCACGGGATTATTTTGATGGTGGTATGGATAAGTGGAAGACAGTACTTAACAAGCATTAACTGGTGTTAAGCCCTTATGTGTATTGCCTCGTTTAATCCTTTTGGGTAGCATTCCCGTGCTATAGACTGAGAAAATAAAGACTCCACGGGGGATGCATACCTTGCATGCATTCAGCTAGTTCCTTTCAGGGCCCAAAGAGTATGCTCCTAATCGCTGCGCCATTTTACCTCCCTGATCATCTTCCTGTGTCGTGTACCCTTAGCTGTTTGACCACATCGCCGAATGCCTGGCTAACTTCATGGATAAGCTACAAATCAAAGACAAGAAGCTCCCCTTGGGCTTTACGTTCTCATTCCCCTGCATCCAGACGAAACTAGATGAGGTGAGTAAGATGAGCTCCTCAAACACTTCTGTCGCCTCATTCTTTGGGCTGGGAGGATGAGGAAGAGCTCTGTGCTGCTACGGTGCTGGAGGTGGCTCTGGTAGTTGTGTGGACGACGTTTGAATATTGAGAGTTCTGAGCTTCTGAGTGAGTGTGGGGGAGGAATGGCGAAGAAGTATCAGAGAAGGGGGATCTTTACCCTCCGAGGACAGTGCACAACCCCATGTACATTGCACATTATCCTTATCCCTTTTAGGGACACAGAAGTGAGAAATTAGTCAGGAACTCCTTTGATCTAAAGTGTAGTGATAAATATCTTTGAAAGAAAGATGCCTGGGGAGTTTGATCAGAGGTGCTGATACCTTATTTTGGCAGTACTGTAACCTGCCCTTTTCACTTTTGGGGGTAGTTGATCATGAAGAAATAATTTAATTTTCTTTCTGGGTCTTTGATGGGGCTTGGGCTTCTTCCTAGGCTAGTTAGGAAGCAATATTCACATTCAAGCATGGCAATAGTTTAGTTAGCCCCATGGCAGAGGGCTCTACAAATGGTTGTTTGAGGAGTGTGGTCTGAGTTTTGTGAGGAATTAGTGTTCAATCCTTGATTCTTTTCCAGAGTTTCCTGGTCTCATGGACCAAGGGGTTCAAGTCCAGTGGTGTGGAAGGCAAAGACGTGGTTACTCTGATCCGGAAGGCCATCCAGAGGAGAGGGGTGAGTAGGGGCGGGCAGGGGTGGGGAGGCAGGACTTAAGATTCTTTTGGATCCACTCTGAAGCCTTCCCTAGTCTGTCCTCAACACAGTATGAGGATCTTTGTGATTCTTAGGTGAGGTTTTTCTTTCTTCTTCCTTGCTATGTTTACTTAATAATATATATATTTATTTTTTTCTAGTTTTAATGACATATAATTGACATACAGCTCTGTATCAGTTTACAATGCACCACATAATGATTTCACACACATATATTGTAAAATAATGACCACCCAAGAATCTTATAAATGATCAGATACCTTTGGGGTTAAGATTATCATGATGGATACAAACCTTAGCCGCGGTACAAGAAGAACCCTTTAGTACTTAACCTGAAGAAGACTTGACCATCATTTTCAAGTAAGAAAGTTGGGATGCTGTTGGCATTAGGGTGAAATGGGGCAGAGAGAGGACAAGATAAAGGTCACAGAAAGATAAGATTTCCTGGAAGAGAAAGAGGGAGAGAGAGGTAAAGGAAACGAAGAAAGAGGAGAAGACGACAATGATGACAATGATGACATGATCGGCTATTAGTGCAGTGATAGCTTTGAACTAGACCACAGGGCTGGTGTCGGGAAGTCCTCCAGGTCAGGGAGTGAGATACAGCTGTTAAACTGGCTCTGGACCTGATCTCCAGCTATAACTTTCTTTGGTTTTGAGTAGGGTTAATCAGGAGGCAGCTCTGTTACTCTTGAGTTGTGGGTCTTGCTCCTCTTTCTCTCCATCTTTACACCTGTGACCTTTCTGTGATGATGAAGGTCAGATCTCTCCTTTTTCCTCTGCAGGACTTTGATATTGACATTGTGGCTGTGGTGAATGACACAGTTGGGACCATGATGACCTGTGGTTATGATGACCAGAACTGCGAGATTGGTCTCATTGTGGGTACGTGAGCATTGGGTGTGAGGGCTGATATTGGCCAATGGAGTGGGGTGTGAGCTGAAAAGGGAGGAGGGGTCCATGACCTGGATGTCCCTTTGGACTTCATTTTGCAAGATAATGGTCTGGTCACTTTGGAGGGCTGAGCCAGTACTTGTGGAGTTGGGGGAGTTCATGGAGTGGACCGTGTTGGAATGTCCCAGTAGTCTGCTCAGAGGAATCCCAGCCATCCTGGGCAGTATCAGGATGGTGGGGCAAGAGGGAGATGGGTGCTGGGCAGAGGACAATGTGGATATGCACTGAGCAGTCCCTTGTTTTGGCCAGGCACGGGCAGCAATGCCTGCTACATGGAAGAGATGCGCCATATTGACATGGTGGAAGGCGATGAGGGGCGGATGTGCGTCAACATGGAGTGGGGGGCCTTCGGGGATGACGGCGTGCTTGATGACATCCGTACTGAGTTTGACCAGGAGATCGACATGGGCTCCCTGAACCCCGGGAAGCAACTGTGAGCAGAAGGCGTGGGGAGTGGGCTCAGGAGTTAGGTTGGGGGCCGGCCAGTCTGAGTGGTGGTTCTCATTTTTGCTTTACGGTCATATCCCCCAAAGCTTGCAAGGCACACATTGGTCATGGGAATGTGTGCTCATTACACACATTGTGACTGTAATTTTCTGAGGGGGCACTAAAAAAGACAGCAGGCAGACACACCAGGTAATAATTTGCTTTACCCTTCAGAACGGTAGTTTCAGAAAGCCATATTCTGAGTCTAAGTGTGTGGCCCTGCTCTTTCTTCCCACCTTCAATTTGCAAGTTGCCCTTGGAAACAGTTTGTGAGCCACATAGAAAAGTGTTCAGATGGCCAAGATTTGGGTCGGTGAAAACTCTTTTTATGGCTCCCACACCTGTTACCACCCAGACGACGTCGAGGCTGTGATAGGTGGCACCTCATGACTGGCTGAGGCTCTGACTTAGAGCTCCGGTAGAGTTGCCTCTGAGCTCAGCTGGACCCCATGGGAGTCCCAGGGCCTCCCACCCCAGCAGTACCCAGACCCAAGGCCTCCTTGGCCACCTTCCCTGGACCTGTGGCCGAGCAGGGGCCCTGGGGTGAACTGACTGGAGGAAGGGCTCCATCTGGACCCTGAATATTACACTCTCCAGCCTGGCCAGACATGGTATTTAGTTACTTTTGACTCTTACAAAACATTATTTCACTCTCACAAGCATTTTCCAAATGTCCCTTAACGATCTTGAAATAGGGATTGCTGTAAGCTTCGCAGGCAATTGCAAAACCTCTTGAGCAGTTCAGGCTCTCTCTGGTCTGGTTGCTGGGACTGACAGAAAAGCTTGTAGTGCTGATCTCTGCTCGGAGAGGAAAATCCAACCCTATAAACCAGCTCCACAGTGGGGGCCTTTTTCTTAACAGGGAGAGCCCTAGCTTCATCAAGGACGCAGGATTTATTTACGTCACAAGCTTCCCCACATTTACTTGTAGCCTTCACACGAACAACCTGGCTATGTCTGCCATGGCTGGTGAGGAATTTATGGACTGAAAAGTCACTCATTCATTGCCTGCCTCCATCGACGAGACAACCCACGCCATTCCTAGGAGCTATGTGCCCTTTGAAGTGTTAGAAGACAGAATTGCCAGCCCAGCCTTGGCAACCCAGCCCTGGCTTAGCCTTAGACAAATCAAATCAAAGTCTGGGCGGACATATCCCAGTGTCAGCCGTGGTAATCCCGAAGTTATTTTTTGGGTTTGAGGTGGAAATTTGACTCTTTATATGTTTCTCAATGAACAGTTTTTCAAGCATTGATGGAAACCAAGTGTTTTTAAAAACTGGAATTAAAACCTTTAAAAAAACTGCCCACATTTCAGAACCCCACTGGATACCCCTCCCTGCCTCCCACAGGACCAACTATTTAGAGAAGTCGACACACGAGTTCCTTGCTCTTGAAGCCGGTCTGCCTCCCGGGCAGTTGGCTGTGCTGGCGCTCACACATTCCAAATGCACCCTCTGTATAAGCAGTTTAGCCAGCTCTTCACTTAGCTCCAATTCTGCCACACTTGACCTTGGGTCTTGAGCAAGTTCTCTTCCTGAGGAACTTCCTGTCTTGTAGACAGCACCAGGAGACACCTGAGTCCCTTCCCCAGCCCTGCTGTGGGCCTCCTCGGTGAAGCCTGGCCCAGTTACTACCTGCAGGCCCTGAGGGCCTCCTCTCCCTAGCACCCAGATCCTCGCTGAGATATCTAGAAAGGGCCTTCTTCGCCAAGAATTGTAAAGCCTTCGTTTCCCATCACAGTCTGAGACAGAAAGACTGTCTTCTAAAGAAAACAGTGCCATCTAGTGTTGAAGAAGCAAATTCCCCGACTGCCCTCTCAGCTTGGGTCCCTGCCCTGGAGGTTCTTCATCTTATCTAACCTGCCTGCTCAGGAACTTGCAGCATCTCTCACTCCCATATTCCTGAGAAACTTTAAGGCACTTTGAGCTCTTCCTCGGCCTGCTTCTCTAACCTTGCCCCATCACTCCTCCTCCCTACGACCTCGACCTCGGTGTTTTTCACACGTTAGGAATTCACAAATGGCCTGCAAGGGGTCAAGGACGGTGTGAGGTGATGAATTGCTGGGCTTACAACCCCTCCCCCCCATTGAATCATATTGACCGTTCTCTCTTGTAAATAAATATCGGGGTTCATTTTACATCAGGTTTCATTTTCAAAAATCACTTCCTTGCTAGAGGAGAAAAAAAAAATTAAACTCACTACCTTACGTGTAACTTACTATAATGAGGTTTTGGACTATTATGTCCCACACTCCTCGGCTGTTTTGTTTGCCTGCTCTTGGCCCATCCTCTCCACAGTTCAAGGCCCACCTGCCTGCAGAGACAGCGCCGGCCCCCCAGCTCCTCCAACCCTGCCTGGGCTGTCACTTCGTACAGCTCATTCCCAGGCGGTGCCACACAAGTTAACCCTTCCATGTGCATCAGCCTCTAACACTGTTGAAATTCCACGTGCGTGCATGTTGCCCCCTCAGGGAAGCTGTGAGCTCACAGACAGCAGGGACTTCACGGGCTTTCCGGCGTGTATCTTCCTGCAGGTTCGAGAAGATGATCAGTGGGATGTACATGGGGGAGCTGGTGAGGCTTATCCTGGTGAAGATGGCCAAGGAGGAGCTGCTTTTCAGGGGGAAGGTCAGCCCCGAACTCCTCGCCAAGGGCCGCTTTGAGACCAAAGACGTTTCAGATATTGAAGGGTAAGCTTTCGGGTCCCTCTCTGTTTACTGAAGAGTGGTCAGGCCATTGGAGATGAAGAAGGGGCACTGGCCCTTTAAGGGGCACTGGCCCTTGACCCCTCCATGCGGACAGCAAGAGGGTCTCGCTGAACATGGACCATGCGGGAGGGCCAGGGGTTCGAGGTCACTTAACAAATAGCCTCCGCTCTGGTCCACTGAGCGTGCTGATTTCCAAAGTGCCTCTTGGTGCTGACCGGCCTCCGTGCTCAGAGATGTCACACTTGCGTTCGTTCCTGCTTGGCATGGGGTGGGGGTCGGGGTCTTGGCTTAATGCTAGAAGCCCCCCCGTTGGCCCCTTAGTGACTCATTTCCATCCATTTCCTTTCCCTTCTGAAGCTCTGACATTTCATTCTCTACTGGTGATTCTCAAAAAACACTCCCTTCCGACCCCTGCTTCATAACAGGAGAACAGGTCCTTGGATGGCCCCGAGAGATACCCATTTAGTTCCAGTAGAGCCGAGGCTGCATTTTCATGGAGCAGCAGGGGTAGGAGTGAAGGTGGCCTCATTTTTGTCTTCCATTTAACAATATCCAGAGCTGGGCCTTGTTTCCTGTACTGGAGACTTCCAGTGAAACAGTTCAAACGACTGGAAGTGGAAACTCTTGAAGGAACTGTTCCCACTTGTTAAACCCCGAGGGGAGGAAAGTCCTCAAATTTGCGAGGCGCTTAGTTCCCCTAAGAAGGATGCTACTCTCACAGCACCAGCCCTTCACGACCGTCTTTAGCACGAGTGAAAGCAGTGCCCACTCCGTCTTGAAATGCAATAGACTCTGACTGCTTTACAGAAAGTAGGGTGGGCTCCACAGCTGGGATCACACGGTGGGAGGTGGTGGGTAGCAGGGACCCTGTTCCCTCTACCCCAACAACATAAGCAAATGCACAAACTCTTACACACACAAACTAGTATATAAAGCCCTGAGGACAGGTCTGTTTCTTATGTGCATAAGAAATAGTTTTAGTCACCTCAGGGGAGGGAGGGGTGTCTGTGTGTCAGGGAGAGGAGCCTTACTTGTGTTTCTCCTCCTTGTTCAACCCCTCATCAGTGGGCAGAGCAGAGAAGTGGGCGTCTGCCCTCACTGGGAGATGACATTTGCTGAAGCTGCGGGGTTTCCTTCCCCCTCCCCCCCACACACACACTGGCCACCGTGGATTGGACACATGCCCACACACTCCCTTTCTGTTTCCCAGGGAGAAGGACGGTATCCGGAAGGCTCACGAGGTCCTGGTGAGGCTGGGCATAGAGCCGACACAGGAGGACTGCGTGGCCACTCACCGCATCTGCCAGATCGTGTCCACGCGCTCAGCCAACCTGTGCGCGGCCACCCTGGCCGCTGTGCTGCGGCGCATCAAGGAGAACAAAGGCGAGGAGCGCCTGCGCTCCACCATTGGGGTCGACGGCTCCGTCTACAAGAAACACCCCCAGTGAGTCAGCGTTCGAGACCCATAGTGATGAGGCTCTCAGAGCACTAGGGGACCCCTGACAGCCTCGAGAGTGTCTCTAGGCGCCAACTGTGTTTTACATTCTGGGTGGTGGATATGGATTGTGGCATTGAGGGTCTTTGTGGAATAAAGTTCCCAGCGAGGCAAGTGGGAGCTGGGAGGGTGTCCTTGGCCAGGGTGGAGGTGACTTCCGAAGGCTGTGGGCCACTGAGTCGGGGGGATGGGTCTACTCAGAGCTCTCCTGGCCACTGCTCAGAGGGCTCCTGTTGCCACCCTCTTGTTTCGGAGTTAGTGTTTCTCTTTCCTTATTTCTTTGACTCTTTCATGATTCTTGATGGTCCCTTCAGATCCCGTGTCCTCTGCCAGGAGCCACCCTAGCCCAGTGGATTATCAGCCTCTCTCACTGGTCTGGGTATTGAATTGATCCTTCCCTCTTTTTTTTTTTTTTTCGTGGCACCCACATAATCTGAGTTTTATTAAGGATTTAAACATCCAAACATTTACAGAGGACGGAAGCCTTCATGTTTTGATTCTTTGGATCCTAAGTGCAAAAATATGCAAGTTTCCGTTGGGACCTGGAAGATCTGTCTGTGTTGTGCCCACTTATCCATCGTGTTCACCTGTTATGAGTGCCAGGTCTATGGGCCTTCATTGACTGAACCGTTTGATGCAGAAGGTCTCAGCCCTACCGTTCAGTCCCTGGCCTCCTAGTCCAGTGCTTCCAGCCCTTTAAAGTGCGCAAAGATCACCTGGGGATCCTGCTAAGAGGCCGATTCTGATTCAGAAGTTCTGGGTTCAGGGTGCTGCGGGCCCACAAACCACACCTGGCGTGGTGAGGTCCTGGAGATCATGACTCAAAGCAGCCGCCACCCAAGAATTTCTTGCTGAGCATA
Organism: Murina feae; assembly: GCA_004026665.1. Taxonomy (NCBI): domain Eukaryota; kingdom Metazoa; phylum Chordata; class Mammalia; order Chiroptera; family Vespertilionidae; genus Murina; species Murina feae. Next base: position 43,466 of record PVJC01001411.1, read on the forward strand.
CCTACCTATTCAGGCATCTTGGGAATCTTTGGCAGAAATTGACCAAAGAGGCCAAAGTCCAGAATAGCATTTCAGCCTTTTCTGATTTGGGTCTTTCCCAGGGAGCATCTAATGAAATGAATGATCAAACATGAATAGTAGTTGGTGTCAGGATCACCTGATTCCATTGGGTTCTCCAGCAAAAAGGATACTGGCTGGGGCAGAGCAGCTGTGGCCTGTGGGAAGAGGAGGCCAATGTGACCGCCTCCAGGGGACAGTGGCTTTCTAGAAGAGTCTTCCCTTTCAATAGGCATTGGACCCAGCCAGGGTGGACACAGTTGGACATCTGAGCTTTTGTACAGTGACATCTAACTTGGGGAAGAGTCGGGAGGGGGTGTTCGGGGCAGACTTGCTTCTGCAGGTGCCCCTTGGCATTTGTGCTGGGGTGGTGAGCGAACGCTCCAACCATTAGCACCATTGACCCTAGCTGTGGACACCCATTTCTTACCCCATTTCGATGACTGCAGTTTCGCCAAGCGTCTTCACAAGACGGTGCGGCGCCTGGTGCCTGACTGCGACGTCCGCTTCCTCCGCTCCGAGGATGGCAGTGGCAAGGGGGCAGCCATGGTGACAGCGGTGGCCTACCGGCTGGCCGACCAACACCGGGCCCGGCAGAAGACCTTGGAGTCTCTGAAGCTGAGCCGGGAGCAACTGCTGGAAGTCAAGAAGAGGATGAAGCTAGAAATGGAGCGAGGTCTGAGCAAGGAGACGCATGCTGTTGCCCCAGTCAAAATGCTGCCCACCTACGTGTGCGCCACCCCTGATGGCACAGGTACGTGGCAGGGCTGCCACTCGGCTCACCACGGTGGGCCTTTGTCCTGGTGTTGACACTCTGAGAGAACTCCTTAGCCTTAGCATTGGATGTTTGGACCAGAACTTGTTTCTCCAACTATAATACAAATGCTGCTCAACTTACGACAGTGTGACATCCCAATAAACTCATTATAAATTGAAAATGCATTTAATACACCCAACTTACCGAACATCACAGCCTAGCTGAGCCTCGCCTACCTTAAATGTGCTCGGAACACTTGTGTACATTTGCCTGCACTTGGGCAACATCATCTGACACATGAATACACAGTGGAGCGCTGGTTGCTTACCCTGGTGATCGCATGGCCACTAGAAGCTGTGGCTCGCTGGCGCTGCCCATCACAAGAGAATTATACCACATTACTAGCCCCAGGAAAGATCAGCATTCGGAGTATGGGTTCTACTCAACGCGAATTGCTTTCACACCATTGTAAAGTAAAAAAAATCATTGAATCAAACCATTGTGATTCGGGGACCATCTGTACTAGGAAATTCTAATGTTCAATAAGCTCAAGGCTAAAATTTGAACTGTGGTGATTTAGTGAGTACTTCCTGAATGCTTACTATGTGTCAAGCATTTCTCTGAGCACATAATACATGTCAATTCATTTAATCTTTACCTGTAAATAGAGATTAGTAGTTAATTTTTTTGTTTGTTGACAAACTGTTACGGTTGGCACAGAGAAATAAAGAAATCTGCCCAGATCACACAGCTGGAAAATGGCAGAGCTGGGATTCAAACCCAGGGATTTTTGGTTCAGGGCCAGCTCTTGTAAGGCCTAGGTCAGGGGTTGGCACACTAAGGCCCACAGACTAAATCTGGCCCACCATCTATTTTTGTAAATAAAGTTTTATTACTGCAGAGTCTTGACCATTTGCCCACGTATTGTCTATGGCTGCTTTGCGTGACCATGGCAAAGCCGTGTGGTTGCAGCAGAGACTGGCTTACAAGGCCTAAAATGTCTACTGCCCAGCCCCTTACAGAAAAATATTGCTGACCCCTGGTCTACGTGTCATGACCAAAATGATAGTGGTGTTTTCCCCAATTCATTGGAAACAATCACTGAGCAGCGAGTGTAGCACACTTGGTGCACGTTCCAGAGGCAGAGACTGGAGCTTGGCCCCTGCTCCACCTTCTGCTGGCTGTGTGGCCTTCAGCAAGTGACTCCCTTAGGTCAGCCTGGTCGTGGGCCCTCATCAGAGGGGAACACAGTGCCTCGCTCTCTGGGCTGCCTGAGGGTTGTGTGAGCTCTGTGTGAGGGAGGAGCACATGGTGATTGCCCAACAAAGGAGGGTGTTTGTCTCTGCCGTTCCTTCTCTAGTCCCGTCTATTCTAAATAAGGTGGCCTTTGACTTAGCCTGAATGGCATGTTAGATATTTTTGAGTTCATGGTCGCCCTTTCCCCTGTTGTCATTGCAGAGGTCATTGTGACTTCTGGGCCCTACACTTGAACTCATTTGAGAACCACAAAAGAGCCAGCAGGTCTCTTGGTCCTGGGGTCTTATATTCTTTACTGTTAGTGGAGCTCATAGTTCATCACCCCTGAGATTGCCGAGGGCTTCTCCTCCCTCCCCCCAGGAGACCTCCCCATTAGGGAAGGTGCTTTAGATCCTGTCACTCTCTGCTGTGGTCATGTGGTGATGCCCCACTCATCATCGTCCTGGGTTTATTTTCAGAGAAAGGTGATTTCCTGGCCTTGGACCTTGGGGGTACCAATTTCCGGGTCCTGCTGGTGCGTGTGCGGAACGGGAAGCGGCGCGGAGTGGAGATGCACAACAAGATCTACGCCATCCCGCAGGAGGTCATGCACGGCACGGGGGACGAGGTGAGGCAGGGCAACACCTCTGGGAGGGGACCCCAGTAGACACCCACTTCTCCCCTGGGAGGGCAGTGCCTCCTCTGCTCACCATGGTCCGGGGGAGGGCTAGGTGGGCCAGGACCCAGGGCTGGCCTTGCTCAGGATTAACCTGGTCTTGCATTTCTCCTGGGTGGAGGCCTCACTTGTGCTCAGGCCTTGCTGGGGGGGAGCCTGCCCTGGCCAAGAGCCCCCTCCCTGAGAGCGCAGCTTCTCCCTGCAGCTCTTTGACCACATCGTCCAGTGCATCGCCGACTTCCTTGAGTACATGGGCATGAAGGGCGTGTCCCTGCCCCTGGGCTTCACCTTCTCCTTCCCCTGCCAGCAGAACAGCCTGGATGAGGTAAGAGGCCCATCCTGGAGAGCTCTGCTTTGGGTTTTATCGACTATATGCCAGCCAGAAAGCTGAGCTTAGAGGAGGAAAAGAAGGACATGTGTGAGTGTTGGGAGGAGGGGCCTGTTGGTGGGAATGAGTGAGTCACCATATGCTCCTAAGCACTGACGGAGGTTAACTAGCTTAGCTCGGCTGCAACAAGCAATCTTTGGGATCACAATGAGGATGCTAACCAAAATATTAACATTTTTAAAGCAGTTTATGTCAGGTACCGGGCCAGGCTTTCTACACACATTATTTCATTTAACCCTCACGGCAACCTATACGGTAGGTGTTTGTACACCCATTTTGCAGAATGGAAAATAAGGTCCATAGTGATGCCAAATATTAAAACCTGCCATTTCTTAGGTTGCAAAACCTAGACCAGGTCAGATAGCTTTGGAACGACTGAGCCACGATTTGAATTCTGGTGTCCTGACACCTAAGCCCATGCTCTCAATGAAGCTCAGCTGCTCCTGAGGCTCTTGATTTGGGCTCAGGGCATTTTCATTCATCTCTGGTCATTCGGATGCCCTCGCCCTTCTCTAGCCTCACTTTTGCTTTCATTCCCTTGGATGATGAAGCAAGTAGAGAATACTGGGGCTCCCAGGTATTCCGGACATGGGTGTGTTGAGAAGTGTCAAGAGACTGAGTAGGTGGTGCTCAGGCTTGATCTGGGTCCGTACCTGGTCTATTAGATGTCGGAATACTGTCGTTTAAGCAGTTTTCTCTGTGTTTTTGTTGGGAAGCTTGCGTGCCTGGTACAGGTGAGCAGTACGCTGTGGGTGCAGTTGTCAGGGGACCAGAGGCATAGTTCCTGCTCTAGGTGCTTACAGAGACTGGGCTGATGAAGCGAGCGTAGGAAAGCCAGAGCTGCCCTTTGGGATGTGGCACCAGTGGGTGCAAAAGGGGGGTGTGATGTGTTCTGAGCACGTGCCTGGAGGGCCTGAGGAATCCTTGGACCGTCTCAGTCAGATGAAGGGGTTGATAGGGCTGCAGTGTGGAGGAGGCCGTATAAGTGGAACAGTCACAGGTTCAGTGAGCTTGGCCCCGTGGTGAGAAGGGCCGAGTTTTCTACAGGGTCCCTGGAGCAGCAACCCTTAGGTTGCTCAACTGAGTTTTGTAACTGCCTCCTACTCCTCCCCTCTGAGAGCCAAATTCACCGTGTGCACCAACACAGCTAAGGCTTGGGGGTGATCTGCCTTAAAAACCCTGCCTAACCCAGTGTTTTCCAATATCTGTTAACATCCGTCCAGTGTTAACGACTCCAGTGCTGCTTTTAACTTATCCAGTTTGTCTCGGCACATTTTTGTCAGTGTCGTTGGGTATTCAGAGACTTCACATTTGCATTAACTTGGCAAAGGGAATTATCAAACATGTGGGTAAAATTCATGTGATGTTCGATGAAACATAGAAACAAGCCTAACTGGTCAATGATCAGGAAATATTTAATAAATTATGAGCCATTTACTGCCTCATATCAGTGGCTAGTTAAGAGAAGTCTTATCTCTGCACTATACAAACATACAAAAAATACAATTAATAGGAAGATAAAACCACAACACTCCAGTGTATATACTTTCAGGCTTTTCCTCCTAAAATATTTTAAAACAGACAGTCTTGCTTCACATGCCAACATGTTATGTGTATTTTTATATTTATCTGGCAGCCCCAAGGCATGTTAACTGCTTTTGCCCGAATTGCCAGATTCCAGGCCTAAGTTTCTACAAGGACCATGTGTTCGGTCTAGAATGGTAGAAATTTAGAGCAAAGGCTGGGTTCTGCTCTGGTGAGATCATCCGGTGGATGGGAACCCAGCAGGTGCTGAGCCCTGGAGGCCTCATGCTGCCTGGACTGGGCTGGTGGCCGTGGGCGAGTCTCCCCAGCTGTCGGGCCTCTCCTTGTCTTAGTTCCACCGGAATCATGTTATTTGAACATTTCGTAACCTGTAAGTGGCCATAATACAGAACTTAATCAGAGATGCGAAGTTGATTTGCAGACAGAAAAGCTGGGTGGAGATTAGCACACAGGTGTTTGGATGTAGGTGTGGAGACCAGGACCTGCCGGATGCACTGCTTTTCTGAGTCTCCCATATCAGAACACAGTGACACATTCATGTCGCTTAGTGATACCAAACTCCTGAGCCATGAAACGCCAGCTGTGGGCATGAACAACCAAACAAGGCCTGGGAGGATATAGATTCTGGTGTTTTGGGAAGAGGGTCTGGATGTCCTTTACAATTCTTTTTTTTTTTTTTTTTTTTAATTTAATACATTTTTATTGATTTCAGAGAGGAAGGGAGAGGGAGAGAGAAACTTCAGTGATGGGAGAGAATCACTGATTGGCTGCCTTCTGTACACCCCACAGTGGGGTTCAAGCCCACAACCCGAGCATGCGCCCCGATCAGGAATCGAACCAGGACCTCCTGATTCATAGGTCGAGGCTCAACCACTGAGCCATGCCAGCCGGGCCTTCCACATTTGTTTCTTGATGGGCTACAGCAGCAAAGAGGGAACCAGGGAGCAAAACCCTTTCTTTTTTGAACATTCCTCTCATGGTCAGAGGGTCCCATGACATGGCACAGGGCTACAGTAAGGGTGAAAGGGCTGTGGGAGAACTCAAGGAGCTCAGAGGCTTCCCTCATGGGGAGGGTGCTGAAGCCTAGATGTCACCCCAACTGTGGGCAGGGCATTTGTTCACTGTAGACTTGGTTCGATGTAACTGTAGGATGGGGCCGGGGTAGACTGCCTTTCCCAGCAAAGGAAATAAGTATGCACAACTTAGGTCCCTGGCAGGCACAGTTGTGTGATGCTTGTGGCCCATCCATTGGAGTCGCTGGGCCTGGGAGTGAGTCCTGCTCCTCTTCTCCAAGCTGCAGGCCTTCGACCAGTTACTCCAGAGCCATGGTTACCTGTGAAGTGGGCACAATGATGATAGCCATTGCACAAGGTTGCTGTGAGGATTAAATGCTGTGATGCATGAGATGTGCTTGGCCTGGTACATTGTAGGCACTCAGTAAATCCAAGTAAGGGAAACCTGTTTGGAACCATTGTGGGTGAGATGATTGGTTACTAAAGGGCATCTGTGTAACTGGTGTAAGGGAATGACCCGGGAGTCCTTCTCTGATCCCTGACTACTGCTCCCGTGTGACTTTTAGAGCATCCTCCTCAAGTGGACGAAAGGTTTCAAGGCATCTGGCTGTGAGGGTGAGGACGTGGTCACCCTGCTGAAGGAAGCCATCCACCGGCGAGAGGTGGGAGAGACATGGCGAGGCCTGTGTGTTCAGAACATGGGGAAGTGTGGAGTGCGGTTGAATTGGTCAGCTGGAGAAGTAACTCAGTCCTTCAGCAGTTTGTGTGTGTCTGCTGTGCGTCGAGCCTGCTCTTGGCCCTGGGGACTCAGGAATGACCATAACAAACTCTTGTCCTGTAAACAAACCCAGGAGCTAACGTCATTGCTGTAGAGCTATGACGAGAAATGAAGTTGGGCGAGAACAGAGTGAGTGGGCTGGAGAAGGGGTGCTCTTTTCAATAGTTATAACCAGGGAAGGTCTCTGAGGAGAGGTGACCTTTGAGCAGGACCTGCGTAAAAAGAGAATGAGTCATGCTGTGTGCATCTTCTGTTCGTGGAAATTGCCCTTGCAAGTGTCTGGAGGGGGGTTGTTGTGATTCATTAGTGGACTGGGGATCTGCTTTTGTCCCCTCAGGAGTTTGACCTGGACGTGGTGGCCGTGGTGAATGACACAGTCGGGACTATGATGACCTGTGGCTATGAAGACCCTCACTGTGAAGTTGGCCTCATTGTTGGTAAGGACCTAGGCTGTCCTTCCCACGTGGGGTCACCTGGCCTCGGGTGGGTGGGAGACAGTGCTGAGGGAGGCCCTGACGTCTCTGTGATTGGCAGGCACGGGCAGCAATGCCTGCTACATGGAGGAGATGCGGAACGTGGAGCTGGTGGATGGGGAAGAGGGGCGGATGTGTGTCAACATGGAGTGGGGAGCCTTCGGGGACAATGGGTGCCTTGATGACTTCCGCACGGAATTTGATGTGGCTGTGGATGAGCTTTCCCTCAACTGTGGCAAACAGAGGTAGGCGTGTATCCCAGAACTGGATGGAGACAAGTAATCAGGTCCTCTACAACGGCAAATCCCATGATGTTCTTTCTCTTGAGATGTTAATAGAAAGGATTTCCTTGGGAAGGGTTTCTTATCCAATACATCTGGAAAGTTCTGGGTCCTTTCCCCCTCCTGGACTGTGATGCTTTCCAAGCCCAGTTAGGAAAACAAATCACAACAGTATGTTGTAAGGAGATTTCATACAGGGACTGGTCACAGGGTTTTTAGAGGGATGAAAAGACAAAAGGGGACACAGAGTTAGCATATGTAAGAAGCAGCTCCCGCCCCCGGGACTGTGAGAACAGGTCAGGGTGAGAGTGTGGAGACCTAGGTCTGGGACGGTGGGAAAAACAAATGAGAGTAGAAGCAGTCATGCTACCAGGGTGAAGAAGGAAGCATTGCTGGGGGGAGGCAGACTGGAACAAGAAGCAGGCAGGAGCAGACCCTCTTCCTCCTCCTCCCTCCAGCCAGTATGTAGCGCCCTCTGTTGTCAGGACTGAACAAGGGGCCAGCCCCAGCAAGCACCACAAAGCCCCCAGTGTGATGGGGGGGGAATCTGAGCTGAGAGACTAGTGTAAGATCCAGCACGCTTCCCACTAGGAAGATGTAGTGTTTCCTAACTACATTAATCAGGGACCAATGTACTGTGCAATATACTTTGCAAAACATCTGTGTAGAGTAGAGGTCACAGACAACATTAAAGAAGGACACATACTGGGGCAAACAAGACAGAGTAGCAATGGGGTCTTGGTTGAAACCGGGGACCTCGACGTTTGTAAAGCACTCCTCGGGACCCAGCGGCCCTCAGCCACTGAGTAGTCACATTCAGTTTTGGTGGCCAGGACAGGACGACTCAGCTGGTACAAGTTACTCAGCTGATAATGACTAGGTGTAGAAGAAAGCATGCTAAATGCCTAGTGAGGTTAAGGACTAAGACTCCTCTCCTTCCTGGAAGGGTGGTCGCTTTGGGTCTATAGTCCTTCTTGAGGCGTCAGGAATAAGGCTTGGAAGGGAAATAAGCCCAGAAGGCGGGCCAATCCCAGGGACCCTGTGGGCCTCGGGCACTGGAGCCAGCTTCACTGAACACGAGGACGCCTGTGAATTGGGTAGCATATCCTTTCCCACCAAGAGGACTCTGCACCCCTCTGCTGTTGCATGTGTCAGGGGACCGAATTGATCTGTTGTGTCTCATCACATCCCACGACCTTCCCACTTAATCTCCACGGATGCCACCCGCATTGCAGGTTTGAGAAGATGATCAGTGGCATGTACTTGGGCGAGATCGTCCGAAACATCCTCATTGACTTCACCAAACGCGGGCTGCTCTTCCGTGGCCGCATCTCAGAGAGACTCAAGACAAGGGGCATCTTTGAAACCAAGTTCCTGTCTCAGATTGAGAGGTGAGAATTTCAGTCCTGGAGGGGAGGGTATGACCGTGTCCTCTTCATGGACAGACAGACACGCTGAAAGATTTCCACAGCTCAGGTCGTATCAGGGCGTGATGTACAGACAGGTCAGTTTTGTTGCTGGCACGTTCACATCTGTAATGTGGATTCCAAGTATCTTTTAAAATATATATTTTATTGATTTCAGAGAGAGGAAGGGAGAGGAAGCGAGAGCTAGAAACATCAATGATGAGAGAGAATCATTGATTGGTTGCCTGCTCCATGCCCCCTACTGGGGATCGAGTCCACAACCTGGGCATGCGCCCTGACCAGGCATCAAACCATCATCGCCCGTTCATAGGTTGATGCTCAACCACTGAACCACTGTGGCCAGGCTATATTTCAGGTGCCTTACGGACAGTTGTCACTTTAAGGGAAAACATATAACATTCCCAGGAGAAATTATGCTAAGCTGGCATGAGCCCGTGCAAAGTCATATTGGGTTTCAGTCAGATCAGATATCAAGGTTAGAAAGAGACCTGCTCATAAGGTGCAAATCAGAATGCACAAAGAGCGAGAACCCTTCAAAGCACTTAGCGTGGCTAGGGTCTTCCTCACTGCCGCTGCAGGAGTGAGGCCCCTGGGACCGAGTGCAGGTGGCCGTCAGACAACGCCGAAGGAGGCCATGTGGCGGCTCTTTATAGCAAATCCTTCCCTCTCCCGTCTAATGGCAGAAGAGTCAGCTCCAAATTAGAGCGGTGGGTTCCAGAGCCCTCTAAAACCTAATGCTCTGTCCTTACTCCCAGGCATATAGAAAAACAGGCACCGCCACGAGCGGGGCCCGAGGCTGGGTGCACGAAGAAAGGACATATTCTACATGTCTGCTTCTGTAGGTGACTCCGGGGTTCTCAAGTACTTCCCTTTATTCACTAGGGTCTCTTTTCTGCCTACAACTTTATTTGCATTTGTTTCATAAATATTACTCAAGTGAATTTCAGACCACCCAGGGTGGGGGAGTAGGAATAGAACACGGATCTGACGTTGGCCCGTGATGCTTGTCCTGCTGACCCATGCACAGCATTGAGAGAATGGACATGAGACAGCTTTGCAACCGACAGCTGCCACATGAGCGTTATCTTGTCTTTGTTATTTCCAAGTGAGTGGAATACCTAGACGGCGAATTTCCTTTAGTTCTGTGTATCAGTTCTGTAGTAGCATTGCTGCCCCTCATCTAGGCCAAGTGGCATAGGGAGCTGTTTCTTCGTGTTATAGCCGCACCCAGGAAGAGTCTGTGTGGTCCCATGGGATGAGCTCAGAACAGGAGCCACCTGCAGGGCGCTGGCCTTTATACCCGCTCCTAAAAGGCCCGGCTCCTAGAGTGACCTCTGGCACATGACTGACCACTTGCTGTCTTCCTCCCACCCCAGTGACTGCCTGGCCCTGCTCCAGGTCCGAGCTATCCTGCACCACTTGGGGCTCGAGAGCACCTGTGACGACAGCATCATCGTCAAGGAGGTGTGCACCGTCGTGGCGCGGCGGGCAGCCCAGCTCTGTGGCGCAGGCATGGCCGCCGTGGTGGACAAAATACGAGAAAACCGTGGGCTGGACACTCTGAAAGTGACAGTGGGTGTGGACGGAACCCTCTACAAGCTCCACCCTCAGTGAGTGACCACACCTCCAGCCCATCTTTCTCCCTCCCTCTCTGTTCTTTCCTTGCTTTCCCCTAGAGCAAGTCATTGGCATTCCAAAGAGTATAGATTATAGATTAGATTAATGACCAGAAGTAGGCCGTTTTCCCCACTCAAGTGCCCTGTGAGTCCCTTCCCAGTCGCACCGTTCACTGTCCCCTGCCTGGGTAAGCGCTGTGGTGGCTCCATCCCTTGCTTCCTTTCCCGCATGCATCTATGTGCGCATCTACATAATTTTGCACCCACCGTAGGGGAATCATATGGCATCTCTTCTTTTGGGACTGACTTTCCCCACACAGCATTTACGGTCTGGATATGTGCCCACATGCAAGTATCCATTTGTGGTTCATTCATTTTCAGGGCTGTATAGTGTGCCTGTGTCATTCTATGGCTGTTGAATGTTGGCTTATTTTTAGATATTAACTATTACAGAGAGTGCTCTGGTGAACATTTAGGAAATGTATCCTGAAACGCACATTTCTGGGGCAAGGTTTTTATAGTCTGTCTAAAGCACGGGTTGGCAGACTACATCCATGGCTTTTTGTAAATAAAGTTTTATTGGAACGCAGCCACGCCCACTCATTTATATCATCTATGGCTGCTGTCAACTACCATGGCAGAGTAGTCACAACGGACCCTATGGCCCTCAACCCTGAAACTGTATCTACTGCCTGGCCCTATGTGGAAGGGTCTCCCCCTCCCAGTATGGAAGTACTGAACCCCCTTTGTTTTTTACTTTTTCCCTGTCTTTCTGCATCTCCTTTCTCAACTCTGATCACCATGTCTCTTCTCTCTTCTTCATGCATTTTCATATGCTTTGAATAAATTAATTCAGAGTCAGGGAATGCCCTAGTCCTTCTCCCCTGGAAGTTTTTCAGCTAAAAACTAAAATAATAGAGCTGTGCCCCTGGCCTGGACTACAGGTGGGATGCAGTGAGGATGGAGAGACTTGTCCATTGGGTTGTTACCTGCTGTCACCAGGGTTGCTTCAAGGAATTGAGAGGAGACTTGTCCAGAGTTTACACAGTTAGTGAAAAGAGTGGCCCTTGAGAAGTCCCAAGTCTCTGTTGTTGAAGCTCATTGTCACTGTGAAAACAGGAGCCTCAGTCCCAGGTGAGGGTTGGGAAGACGACACACCCAGCGACCAGCACTGGGGGGTGGTGTTGGGAGCCTCTGTCCCTGGTGTCACAGGTGAGGAAGGCAGACCCCGTCCCATCCCAGCAGCAACCCCCTGAGGCTGCACCTTCAGTGGCATTTTGGACTCAGCTGGGTCTGATGTGAGTCAGTTCCTCTGGAAAACAGAATCGGGGGGTGGTGGGGTGGGGGTGGTCCTTCCCTCCAGAGTTTATGACCAGGCTGTGCACTTCTGCCAAGGCACACCTGGGGCAGCCATGATGGTTGAACTCCTCTTTCACTGAGTAGTTTTAAGAACATAACTCACCCAAATCTCAGAGGTTTCAGTCTTAGCCCTCCTCTTGCCCGCTCTGATGTAGAATTTGGGCATTTCGCTGGCTCCAAGCCTCCGTTTTCTGATATGTAATTTGTAGTAAGGGTTTATTTAGTACACAGTAGCTGTCATTCTTTTCTTCATCTAAGTATTCCTGGGTCTCCGCATCACTTCATAGGGTCACATCTCGAGGACACAGAGCAGTCGTGACTAAGGTTTTCCCCCCATCTCTTCCCAACCTCCAGCTTTGCCAAAATCATGCACGCGACAGTGAAGGACCTGGCTCCGAGGTGTGACGTGTCCTTCCTGGAGTCGGAGGACGGCAGCGGGAAGGGGGCGGCTCTCATCACTGCGGTGGCCTGTCGCATCCGCGAGGCCGGACAACGATAGAGTCCCCGAAGTCGGCAGGGACTTCCTCTGGTTCCCCTCGCCCCTGCTTTCAACTGAGGTGCCATCCCCTGTGTCAGAGACAGACTCTCGGCTCATCCCTGCCAGCCTGCGTTTTGTCTCTGTGTGTCCTCACTGTAGAGTTTGGTGCCCGCGCCTGGGCCCTCCTGAGAAAAATGCCATTTGAAGTACAGATTTGTTCACATTAGTCACCACCATTCCCCTTGGTTCTCTTAAAGCTTAGAACAAATTTTAACATTTAGTTAAAATTCCCCTGGCTGACTTCCAGGTCCCCGTGCAATCCTGCAGGGTGGGGGACACTAATGAAAAGGTACGGTTGCTTCACCTTGAACCCTGGCTGCTTCACCTTGGACCCCGAACATAGTGTTTCTAGGTGGAGAGCATCCCCTGGCACGGAGGTTGGCACTGTTTCTCAGAGAGCTGGGAGATCTAACTTGAGCCTGATTCTCTCACTGGCAGAACATGGGGAAGGGGAGGGGAGGGGCGCCATGGAGGGAAGTCCTGGATGGCCGTGCGAAAGCCCCTCTTCAGCCCCATCCACAAGCACTGCCTGGGGGGTGGCTGTTCGTGGAATCGGAGCGTCCTGAGTCTGAGCGTGCAATACCAAAGCCACGAGCTGACACGTCATGTGCATGGATTTGTTGCACCTCCTTGTGGGCTCACCAGTCATCCATGGGCAATGGACCTTGAGGAGAGGGTGGGGGCTTTTTCGGTCTGTTTTTGAAAAATGTTTCCTGCCGAAGTGTAAACACTGTATTTTCATTTTAACTTATGTTTGAGATTTATTTAGTTCCACAAAGCACATGTGCTTCCTCATCTGGATACTGGATGTGACGGTCGGTTGTATGTATGTATTTATATGTTAGTTTGCCATGTATATAGATACACAGGGTCTCCTCAGACCTGGCCTGTTAGTAGATGGGTAGTTAAAAGATGGAAGGAGAAGATGCTGATTGGTTAGTAGAAATACCTCATTTGCCTGTGGGAAGAGAAGGAAAGCTCTTCATGGTGAGTGAATGGCCAAGCAACTCCCTCCTGGTTCCTCCTTTCCCTGCAGGCTCTGAAATGCAGAAAGCAAGGGAGAGAGTGCAGGAGGCTGGGCCTATGGGTTGAAGAAATCACAGCCCCAACTGCTCTGTAGGAGCTTTCCTGGGGCAATACTATTACCCAGATGTTAACCAAAGGACTCAGATTCATTGCTTAGGAACATTTATTCTTAAGGCATTTGGTAGAATTTTAAAGCTCTCTAACAAGACAAGAGAAGCCACCAGAAACATTAAAAAAAAATTGTGCCTGACCGTTGATAACAAACCAAAATAATGAAGTAAACAATGGAATGACGCCTTGGGGCCATTACTTTGGAGATTTGTGTCCTAGCAAAATTGGGTTTGTAAGTGTTTTACAAGGAGCTTGTGGAAGGTTTCTTTAGCCTGAGCTGTTTTTATTCACAGTATTTATTCCAAATTGTTGGGGAAGCAGCGTAAAACCTTTCATGCCCTACCCTACTCTACAGGAGTGAAGTTAATTCTGAATCCTTAAGCCCACTTCATCCCTAAAATATGAGGCCCACACACATCGAGCCTGAATACTGAATTATAAAGAAGGCATGGGGCCTGACCGGTTTGGCTCAGTGCATAGAGCATCGGCCTGTGGACTCAAGGGTCCCGGGTTCGTTTCCTTCCGGTCAAGGGCATGTACCTTGGTTGCGGGCACATCCCTAGTGGGAGGTGTGCAGGAGGCAGCTGATTGATGTTTCCCTCTCATGTTTCTAACTCCCTATCCCTCTCCCTTCCTCTCTGTAAAAATGCAATAAAATATATTTTAAAAAAAGAAGAAGAAGAAGGAATGGCCTTGCCACAATGTGGACTAGGACACGAGGGTCAAGACAGAAAGGTGGAAGGGAAGTTTCAACAGCACCCACTTCTTCCACATTTATCAAACATTGAGAACAGTGTCTAGATTTGTGTGTCACTAAGGGATGCCCGAGAAATAGAGATGAACTTTATAACTTTTGAACCGGACAGTTAGGCTTCTTCTATGAAACTGCTCATTTTTTAAAGGTCGAGCTGTGTGCGGCTATGAAAGATGTGTGGTAAGTTTCCAAAAGGGAACACCGGCGAGTGCGTTTGGAGTGTCTGTGCTCCCACCACTCGGTGGCAGGTCCTTGCTGCTGCTGCTTTGCCTGATGTAAATGCAGGGAATCTCAATCTTGGACTGGGATGTGCCGAATGGCGGGGTCGTCTCACAGCCTCGAGCACTCGGTCTAGTGAAGATGTTGTGTACAATAAAGAATTAGTTGTATTAACAATGTGATGTTAAGTATTAATAAATGTTAACATTTTCCAAAGTACTCCCTGTGTGATTCATGAGGGCAGTCGCGTGTTGGGGGCGTATAAGTACCTCCCGGCCAGTGTGATAATCTGTGGGCGTCACGATGTTGACTGCATGTGCTCGGACAGGTGTACACATGAAGCAGGAGGCATCACTAGAATTCAATGACAAAGTGTCATTCAAGGGCCTTAAGGCAAATTGCAATTCAGGAAACCCTACCAGCCCAAACTCAGAGTATTTTAGAGAAAAAGAAAGATTGAGAGTTTTTACAGTAAAAAAAGCACATCCTTGAGAAGAATCAGGTCTGCCTTTTCAGCTTCTGGGTATCTTCCAGACACCCGATGTTCTGGACAATGAAAGAATCTTTCCTATTTTAAGAGGGTTATCTAGAGGACCTGTGTATATCCAGACGTTGATGCACAAACGAGAGTTCCAAAGTTTAAGTTTGCAGGCGACTGACGTAAGATAAAATCGACTCCTCACATGTCAGCCCACTCTGATTTAAGTGGTTTTGTTAGCTTGCCCATAGGGACTCCATTTTGTTTCTTCCCTCTTCCCTCAGAGGCATGTGGCCAGGACTTGGCCTTGACCCCAGATATTTCTCTTCCCAGAAACTCAGCACTGCAACTGGAAGATGGCGTTGCCTGACCAGTGGGTTTCAAACACCATTGAAGAATTACAGCTGACCCTGAAGTCGACAGTTTACGCAGTTTGTTGAGATATAGCAGAACCCTCCGAGGTGCTGGCTGCTTTCCGCAGGCACATGTCATTCACACCAAGGAGATACAGCCCTTACATGAACTAAAGAGCACTTGCCTTTACGCTCTTCCTACCAACCTTCCTCGTCTCCCTAATATGTAAAACACAAACCTGGGAAATAAATTCCTCTCAAGTCCCCAGTGATACCCACTGACATTGACATGGCCCTGCTTGACTGACAATAATAGGGAGGAAATTGACCAAGAGTAACAGGATGCTAGAGATAGCTGAGAAAAAAAAAAAAAAATGGACCTCAGTAGTGGTGAAAGAAATTAAAATTGGACCCTAGTTTTCCAACTTCAGTTTGGAGAGTTTAAGGGAGCATTCTCACACTATTGGGAGGAGTACAGATTAGTACAATCATTTAAGAGGGGAAAAGGCAATACACATCAAAACATGTTGTGGATAATTTTCTAGAAATTTGTGCAGTACACATTTGGCAATACACATAATTGGAGACTAAGATTAGGCTGTCAGAGTATTGACTATTATATGACTTTTAATAGCAAAAAGGGGGCACTCCATCTGATGGATCAGCTCATCCTGTATCAGAGTTAGGTCAGGAAGACAATCCACTTTATTCAAACGTTTTAAAACAAGGACTTGGGCCCAGGTGGTGTGGCTCAATGGTTGAGCGTGGACCTATGAACCAGGAGGTCAGCATTCGATTCTTGGTCAGGGCACAGGCCCAGGTTGTGGGCTTGGTCCCCAGTGTGGGGCATGTATGAGGCAGCCAATCAACGACTCACTCTCATCATTGATGTTTCTATCTCTCTCTCCCTCTCCCTTCCTTTCAGAAATCAATAAAAAACAAACAACAACCAAAAAAAAAAAGTCCAACTAAAACAGGGACTTGGTTATATAGGTGATGGAAGAGCTGAGAAGCCAAACACTAGAGAAGCACCCCAGAGATTAATATCAAAAAAGCCACTTCTACCTCACTGGCTGGACCAGAGTCCAAAAGCTGGAGAGGGGCTGCAGGAGCTGGAACCACAGAGCAGGAAGGGGATGTTAGAAATACCTCTCACTCTCGTTTTTTTCGGGAGGGTCTCCCATGGGCTGAGCCTAGCAGGATGCCAGCTGGCAAAGGAAATCTGGGAAATGTAGTGCGAGTGACTCAGAGCAGGGGAGGGTGGGCCTGGGGCTGAGTAATAAGTAACTGGCAGGTAGCCTATAAAACAGTGATACTGCTTTAGAAGAATATTTAGTATCACAGAAAATGTTCTCAAAACTGTTACAGAGCAGCATATTATGATCCTTAAAAGAAAAAAAATTAAAATGCATGACATGAGGTACAATGTGTTGCCCTGAATGGCTCCTTGGCTTGGCTGTACCTTGGTGGCAATGGCCTCAGCCCTGTTCCTCAGCAGCTGCCCTTCAGATTTCCCTTCTCTGGGAGTTGGGCATCCAGCTCCTCTTGGCCTGCCAGGCTCATCTGGAGGCCGCTCAGGGCAGCTTTGGCAGCACCTACCTGCCCAGGTCACTGCTGCCACCACCGCAGAGCCCTGGGGAAGAGCTGCTCTCACAGTCTCACTGGAGCCCCCTGGTGGGCATAGACCCTTACGTTGCAGAACAGAAAGAGTTCATGCACTAGATGCCAGCAGAGCCAAACACTGGACACAGAAATATTGGCTATTTTATTCGGTTTTGTTAGCTTGACTATAGGGACTCCATTCTGTTTCTTCCCTCTTTCCTCATTGGCATGTGGCTGAAACTTGGCCTTGACCCCAGATATTTCTCTTCCCAGAGACACAATACTGCCAGAAGCTAATGTTCAAAAGCCTGAAGTCCTCATGGCATGTGGATTACAGATTACAGAGGGCAAAATAGCAAGACACTGTGAGTTAGGGGTTCGGGCATGCTGGGGGCTGATTGGTTGGAAGTGAGGTAAGGATAATTAATAGTTTTTTCAGGTCTTGAGGACAGTTCCTAGGTTTTCCCAGCGTCCCTCTGTCTGGTCTCTTGGGAAAGTAGCCAAAAGGTGGTTCCACCTTAGGGCTCAGGCATAGAAACATAACTTAGGTCAAGATGTTATCCTTAGCCCACCAGAGGCCCCGACCCTGTGCCCATTAGTCTGTTTGAGCTGCTGTCTTACTGTCTTCTGTGGCCTGGGAGGTTGCTGGTTATCTGGAGGGTGTGTGTGTGTGTGTGTGTGTGTGTGTGTGTGTGTGTGTGTAGAAACTATATATCACTCACTCACACACACACACACATACGTGAGGCCTGATGCACGAATTCATGCACTGGTCCAAGTGGCCTGCCCTGATGGGGGCCCCCATTTGGGGGGGCCCATTGGGAGGTGGAGCCAACCAAGGCGAGGGGCCACAGTTGTTCTGGTCATTCTGGTTGTTCTGCCATTCTGTCGCTGGGCTTTTATTATATGGGGAGGGAGGAAGAGAGAGAGAGAGAGAGAGAGATAGAGAGAAAGAGAGAGAGAGAGAGAGAGAGGATTTCTAGGGCTAGGATTTAAAACTAAATTTAATCAAAGTCATAAGGACCCTTGGTTTCACTTCATGCGGACAGGGCACTCCGGAGGGGATTGCAATGTATTCCTTAGCCCCGGTTTCTGCACCTGAGACCCTCAAAGTCCCTGGGCCACCTGTGCTCAGGGGTTTCCCTGGGGCTGCTCCCCTGCCCAACCCTCCCCTCCTCTGTGGGCCCCTCACCACTAGGTCAATCATTTCCTTCAAACAAATGGACAGCCCACACACCCTAGTTGTGCGCAGCTTGGAAATAGCCTTTCCCGCTTTGGCGGAACCCCCCAGCTCTTTCCGTCTTTCTTTTTTGCTTTGTTTTCTTTAGTTTGGGCCCGAGGTGCAGAAGGCTAAATTACTCACACTCCTCCCCTTTTGTGCCTTTTTCCAGAGTTTCAAAGCTTTCTCTATTGAGGGTTTGGGAATTCTTTGTGAACTCCATCCTGAGTTATACTTGCTGTGCATGGTCTTTGATTTTTATTGTATTGCCTGAGTGGTTATTGAGGGTTTCTCAGCCTTGGCACTATTCACATGTGTGTGTGTGTGTGTGTGTGTGTGTGTGGAATAACTCTTTGTTGTGAGGGCTGTCCCGTGCATGGTAGGATTTAGCAGTATCCCTGGTCACACCCATCAGGTGTTAATTGTACCTTTCCCCCAGCTGTTACAAAAAGTCTTTAGACATTGCCAGACATCCTCTGAGGGTGGGGTTGCCATATACAATATTGACATCCAGTATTTTGTCCCAAATATTGCATGGGATATGTTTTACTAAATATTTATTGCTTCTCTGAAATTCAAATTTTACTGGGTATCCTTTTACATTTTATTTGTTAAATTTATCAACCCTACCCTTAGAGGCAAAGTAGCTCCTGACTGAGAACCATTGGTGTAGAGAAACATTAGAAATTTGTGTAAGTTGATCTTATGTATGATGACCTTGCTCAATTTTATTAGTGATTATAATAGGGCATTTATCCTGTTGGTTTTCTATATAGATGATTATATTTTTTATAATCTCCTTTAGTCTTCCCTGTGATGAAGAACACTGATTCATTCTCTCATAAGTCTTCCTTTATTGGTGGAATAAGCTGTCTTTTCGTACACTGATCTTGACTTGAGCAGATGTAAATTTAATAGTTTAGCACGACTACTTCAAAGTGGTTGTTGCATGATTCTTTCATTTTGGTTATGTCTGTAATTATTCCCCTACCCCCTTGTCATTGTGTATTTGTATATTTCAACATGTAATTTCAACATGTAATTTCTTTATCAGACCTTTTCTTGATCACTCTTGCCAGAATTTTATTCCATTAATCTTTTTAGAGTTAGCTTATAAGGTTTGTTAATGTTTTGTTTTTCCCGTTCTTCACTTCCTTGATTTTTGCCCGTATTTTCCTTCTTGTTTCTTGAACTTGCTTTTTTCTCCTATTCCAACTTCTTAAGTGAACTGTTTAGCTTATATTTGAAAATATAAGTGCCAACTGTTTTAAATCCTACCGATTTTGATACGTTGCCATTTCATTGCAATTCTAAGTAATTAGTAATTCAGTATGTTTTCTTTCTTTTCCACTTCTCAGAACTTAATATTCTCTTATTTAGTTTCTAGTGATATGTTTTTTAAATGACCTCTTTGCTACTCATTTCTAATCTTGGCATGACAGTCGGAGAACACCGTCTGTTTGATAACATTTAAAAGGACGCCCAGTTAAATTTGAATTGCAGATAAGCAATAACTATTTAGTAAAACACATGCCATGCAATATTTGGACAAAGGGTGACATTTGCCACTGTAGATCATGTGGGTGACCCGCCCATCCTCCCAGGCCTCCCAACCTGCTCTGTAAAACGAGGGGATTTAAGCTCTAGCCCGGCTTGAACATTTATGTTCTGTCATTTATTCGTAAACCCCATCTGCTGTTGGAAAATCCTGGCACCACAGGCCATGGTCCAGGCTCAGGTGCCAGCCAGCATCGCAGGAAACCTGGCAAACCTGGAGGCAGAGGCACGATCCCACCCATGGGGGCAAGCACGGGGGAGGACTGAGGGGAGGGGAGGAGGGAGAGGCCTCCTTGACTGCATTATCAGATGATGTGGCCTTTCCCCTTCTTTCCTTGAACCATCAACAAGTTTCCTTCTCCAGGCTGCAAGCCCGTTACCAGGGAAGGCAGACCTGAATGGCTCCAGTCAGAACGCTGAAACAAACATCAGCAATCTGTACGGCCCGCCACTGAGGGACGCACGAGTGCTCTCCGCTTTTTTAAATGTTTCCTTCGTAATAGAGCAGCGGGAAGTGCCAGAACCATCTGCAGCCGCCTGCTGACCGGGGAGAGTGCACGAGTGGGCTTGGGAACTTCTATTCTCCATTTGCTCAGTCCCGCCAGGGATGTCCTCATCCAGGGGCCCTGGCATCGTTCTATCTGGTGGGACCAAGCGACCCTTTCCTTGGCAACCTTCTGCACATTTCGAAGCCCCAGGCGTATCCCTAAGGCCATTTCCCCGTGCTCCCGAGTGACACTGTGGGGGAAACGGCGTTTGTGCGTGTGTATTAGTCAGTTGATACGCATAATGCATGAAGTGGGTATGAATTTGCCTCATAACACTTGTTGCAAGAAATGCCACCCTACTGAAGTGAGCTCCGAGCTCTCCCTCACCAAGATGACGAGACATCAATATACGGTGTTGCTGGGGTGCTCGTCCCCTTTCCAGGAGGGAGTGGGAGTCCCTGGGGCGACACAGTCCAGAGGCACCTGAGAAAAGGCCGTCTGTCTGCAGGGCACTGTGATCACCCTGCTTTTCTGTTGGAGAGCCCCTGGGTCTGCCAGCTTCCGCGGCCTCTGCGCAGGTAGACGCCCCACCTGGCACCAGACGCTGGCCCCGGAGGTGGCGCCCCTGGAGGTGGCACTGACACCTCATTTGGCAAATACACATTCCTGCGCTGGCAGCAGCTCCGTGTCAGAGCGCCCTCGTGTGGCTGCATATGGGAACTGTTCCCCCTGCAGGAGCCATCCCAGCGTTTTCGGGTTATCTACCCGGCCGTGCCCCCCACCCCCAGCTCCTCTTTTGAGTATTAGTCATCTTAAAGACTGGAGGCTGTTCCAGCCTTAGACACTGAATGGGTATGTTTTCAATTTAGATTCTCTTAAAGAAGCACATCAATTTAAATTATGCGTGTCTCCTTTTTTTCTACCTTATAGGCAATATTTCAAAGGAGGAGGGGAAGGGAAAGGGAAAGGGAAGAGGAGAAGTTGCTAAGCATGTCTGAACACTCCAGAGGGTGAACAGGGAAGCAGGAGTGAGGGTGGTGAGGTGCAGGGAGAACCGCAGAGGCTATGGCTGGCAGGTGTATTCAGGGCCCTGTCCACCCCACCTTACTGTCACCCCTGGTATCTCTGAGTCCTCATCTTGCAGGTCCCTGACCTGCATAGGTGTCCTGAATAGTATGACTCTACCAGTAGAGAGAGCTGATTGCCTTAAGAAGATAGCCAGACTTGCCAAGGCAAGTGGTCTATCCTGGACAGTCTAAAAGAAAAGCCATAGTTGTTTACTGTCAATCAACAATTTAATAAATCAATAATCAGTTAGGTTTAGTGTAAACCAATAATTTAAATTTCCCACCTGAATTTTGTGGTGGGAACAGAGAGCAGCCTGGCTGAAGACGGGCACTCTTGTGAAATACACACCAGGACAGCCCGGGCCTCTGGCTGGGACGCTCCCAAGGGCCTCCCTGAGCTTTGTTTGGCATCTAGCAGAATACAGAGCCTTCCGGGAGCTCTGGCTTCCTTGTGCCTATGGAAACCCCGGAGTGTTCATGTTTCTCCCTGCTCACACTTTTTTTTTTTTTTTTTTTGCCTTTATAGCATTGTCTCTTCCAGCTCTCTGCAATACATTTTCTTGCTATGGTTCAGTGCTGAACCCTGACTTGTCTGTATACAGAATGAGGGACAGTTTTGCGGAAGACTAGAAAGGGGTGTTTTAATCAGAGAGTGTGGGGCAGGGGAGATCTCTATAATATTTCTCATGGACAACACCTCACTAGGTAGAGTGAGGTCAGGGATCAACATCGCCACCTTCCCACCCCCCACCCCGCCCCCCTCACTGCATAAACCAGATGCCCATAGTCTACGGTCATTGGGCAGAGACTACCCCAAACAGGCAGAGTTAAATCTTCTTTCCATCAGATCCAGCATCTGCCCTGGAAATGGACAAGGTAAGAAGGTAGTTGGAAGCCAGGTCATACATATGGCCTAACAGACCATTGTGAGTCTTTGGACTTTGCTCTAAATAAAATGAGATGTCAGTGGAGATTGTTTTGAGAAAGGTAATGCCAATTTCTCAGTTATGTTTTTTAGAAGCACACTTTAGCTGCCATGTAGAGGATGGGCAGACACATAAAAGCCAGTTATGAAGCTATTGCAAGAAACCATGTGAGAGATGACAGACCAGGCGTGTTGCAGTGCCAGAGATGAGAAGCTATAAGTCCGGATACATGTTAAAGATAAAGTCAGCAGACTTGCTTAATGAAATGGATAGAGGGTGTGAAGAAGAGAGATGAAAGCTGACCCCAAGGATTTTGGCCTGAGTGACTGGAAGGGTTGAGTTGTCATCCACTGAGATGGGGAAAGCTGGGAGAGGGGCAAATTTTCAGGAGAAAATCAAGAGGTCTATTTTGAACCAACGCAGAAGCAACAAGCACACAGCACCCAGACTGTGGTCTTGAAATACCATTTCCCAGGTCTGCTGATCCCAGGTCTGGGGCAGGAAATGCATGAGATGACCCCAGAAGCACCAGATAGAAAGATGCTATCAAAGACAACTGGGATCCTGTCACAAGGACTAAGTCGCTTAGGGAGGGTGGAGACAAGTGAGCATCACCAAGGATTAAATTGCAATGTATTGAAACATCATCAAAGATATTTAAACCCATGAGTTTATGATGACATTTACTAGTAAATTGGTCTCTTAATTGTTCTCTGTTGGAGAATGATAGGGAACCAACTCATTATTTTGAAAATTGGCTAGTAGAGAGAAAGGACCAAGCATTTATACTGCCTTTCCTATACAGATAAACCTTAGGGTACCAAATATTAGATAAGGGGATATTTCTCTTTTTAAAATTTTTTTAAATTGATTTCAGAGAGGAAGGGAGAAGGGGGAGAGAGAGAGAGAAACATCAATGATGAGAGAGAAGCATCATTGATCAGCTGCCTCCTTCAAGTCCTACATTGGGAATTGAGCCTGCAGCTCAGGCATGTGCCCTGACTGGGAATCAAACTGTGATCTCCTAGTTCATAGGTCAATGCTCAACCACTGAGCTGTGCTAGCCAGATGGGGATATTTCTCTTTACAGCAGTATGCCAGCTATTGAATGAAGAAGAATAGTAGATTTGAATGTCAACCGTAATGAGGTAATGGACCCAGGCAAGGAGCATAAACTCCCTGAATATGACAAAAAGAGAGGGAAGCAGACATTCTGTGCCTTCTGATGGAAGGCTACACCATAATCTCTAGAATCCAAATGCCAGTTTGTAGGTACTACAGAGGAGGAAGAGATATGTTGAATAACACCATAAGTGCATTCAGCAAAATCCAAAATGAGAAAAATTCTATAGGACAAATAGACTTGTTTCCACAAATAAATTGAAGAGAAAGAGAGAAGGAAGAAGAACCTGTAGATTAGGAGAGACTTTAAAAATATATCAAGCAATCACGTTATGGAGATTTTATATGGAGAATGACGTGAGGGGCAGAAGCAGAAAGTATAGTAAAGAAGCTATGGCAGTGGCCCTGGCTGGACAGCCCAGTTGGTTAGAGTGTCGTCTTGATATGTCAACATTTGGGTTTGATCTCTGGTCAGGCCACATATAGGAATACCCCAATTAATGCACAAATAACTGAACTAACAAATTGATGTTTTTCTCAAATCAATCAATACAATTTATTTTTAAAAGAAGCCATTGCACTTAACCAGGTGAATGCTGTTTGTGCTTTTGCCGAGGCATGAGGAGAGGCCACACTCTGGGTAGTTTTAGAAAGTAAGACAAGGTGTGCTGGTGGATTACATGTGCAATGGGGGGCGGGGGAGAGAGAGGTTGAGTCATTAGACTGTCCACATATTTTTTTTCTGGGCACATAGTAGGTTTGCATTTCCCTTCCTCCTTTAGGTTAGGTGTGGCCATATGACTTGCTTTGGATAACAAAATGTGAGAAGAGAGGTGTCATCTCAAAGAAGGTGGAAATAGTTGGTCTGGTCCCTACTGAACATGATGGATATGAAGAACAGAAGACACATTCGTTGTGTGGTGCCTCTGAGATTTCAGGGCTCCGTGCTATGCAGCATAACCTAATTAATCCTGACAATTACAGATAACAGGACGGGAGGGTTTGTTCTGAGCAACCCGAAGATCAGGGTTTTCTTTCCTAATACAGCGGAGAGTGTGGGAGGAGAGGTTTTGGGGGGAGGCTTAGGAGTTTGTTTTTGGACACGCTAAGTTTGAGATGCATCTTAGGCATTCAAGCACAGGTGTGAGTCAGCAGTTGGATACAAGGATCTGCATTTCAGGCGGAAAGTCAGGCTGCAAATGTGTCCAATTGGGAGTGTAAGCCCGAGGCCAGGTGAGACCCCTAGGCGGTGGGAGCAGGGAGAGAAGATTGTAGACAGTCTTAAGGCACTGAGTCGAGAGTTACTCAACTGTGCTGAATGCCGCTGACAGGTTACCTAAGATGAGACTTTTCAGTTGACTTGTGATTGATGTGGAGTGACCCATGACGAGGCCAAGAGCAATTTGGGTGGCGTTGTGGGGATGGAAATGATTGAAGTGGCTCAGGAAAGAATGAGAGGTGGGAAAGTGCAGTCTGGGTGTAATTAGCTCGTTGGAAGAGGATTGATGTAATAGAATGATGATGGTGGCAGAGAACTGGGGTCAAGGAGGTTTTGTTTTGTGTTTTTTCTTTAAACGAGAGAAGTAGACACACATGCATGTTTCGGGATGATTCAGTAGAAAGATAAAATTGTTCAGGGGGTGTGAGAGGGACCAATGGATGACATGGCGTTGGTGAGTAGGCGGAGGATGAGATCCAGCTTGGGAATGCGCAGCTTAGTCCCTCCAGGCAGGGGCGAGGGGAAAGGGTTTCTTAGCGCTGTGCCCCGCCTGCCAGTTTGCCTGGCTGACCCTGCCATTGGCCCCTTGCGTGCAGGAGCACCATTCTGTTCCTGTGTGTGTGAGTGTGTGTGTATATGAGTGTGTGTGTGACTGTGTGTATATGAGTGTGTGTGTGTATGTGTGTGTGTCTCTCTGTGTGTGCAGCCCCTTGGACAGTGCCTGGCCCCAATAAACTTGTTGGGGATTAACCTCATTTGTTATTCCCTCTGTATCCACCGCTTTCCCAGCCCTTGGCATTGAGCGTGGAACTATTGTTCAGGGTCTGTCCTCTCCAGCAGCCATGCATGCCGTGGGCGATGAGACCCTCATGCCTGCCCAGGCACCAGGGCCTGACACACAGCGGCGGCCCAATGGATGTTCAAAGGATAAAAGGGGCTGAAAGGACCCACCCACCTTCCCGAGGAACTTGGCATCCCCGCACATCTCCAGGTGGCCTCCAGGTGGCGCCCGCCGCTAGGAGGTGCCGGCGTGGGAGGCCGGTCCAGCCCGCCAGCCCCACGCACAGCCCCCGTCAGGCTGGGTCCCCGGGAGGCCCCGGGGGATGGATACGCCACAGACACGCAGTCTGCGTCAGGAGTGCGGCCCCTTTCTGGGCTCCAGGCTGCATCGCAGATATTTTAGGAATGTTAACTGGGGAGGGAGGTGGGGTTGCAGCCTTTCGGTGCTAAACCTCTGGTGCTAGCAAGTGAAGGCGTCATATCTCTGCTGCTGCCTGACAGTTACAACACACACACACACACACACACACTGTTATTTATCTGTCATCTATAATAATAAAAGCATACTATACTAATTAGACCAGCCATCCTTCTGGACATCCTTCTGTCCTTCCGGACGAAGCCTAGGTACAG
Organism: Murina feae; assembly: GCA_004026665.1. Taxonomy (NCBI): domain Eukaryota; kingdom Metazoa; phylum Chordata; class Mammalia; order Chiroptera; family Vespertilionidae; genus Murina; species Murina feae. The sequence continues at coordinate 69,164 of PVJC01001411.1, forward strand.
GGTGCCAGAGGGAATTGGTGCCAGCAGCCGGGGGAAGGAAGGCCTCTTGCATGGGTTTCGTGCTTCAGGCCTCTAGTAATAATAGCAAGTGCGTGGCTTGTCCAGTGTATTTACTAGTTGTCCAGCACTGTTCTAAGAGCTTTATATGCATTAACTCAAAGGTACATAATAAGATGATAAGAAGAAAATCACATTTCATAATCAGGAAACTCTGATAGAGACAGGTGACTTGGCCAAGAGTGCCGATTCAGCTGGTGGAGGGAGAGTTAGAGCCCAGCAGTCTGGTGCCAAATTGTGCAGGCTCCTCGCTGGGCAACCCTGCTTCCCTCCGACTGTTGAGCTGAGTTGCCACGTAGCCGTCTGGCCAGGGACTGCCCAGCCAGTCAGACTACATTTATGAAGCAGCTACTCTGTTCCATGTCCCTTGCTTTGCACTGAGGGTGAGCCCGTGAAGGAGAGAAAGTATCCATTTCGGAGCCTCATGCGTCAAGGGGGCCCGAAGTGTGGGGCAAGGGCTGTGCCAAGTAGGAGAGGAGCCTGGTGTCCCGTCTTGTCATCTACTGAAATGGTCTTGTTCTGACTCCCTGTGCTGGTTAAGAAGGTGATGTCCTTACCTCAGACCCACGCTTTACTGTGATGTTGGGGCTGGGGCTCTGCAAACATGATTCTCTGCGGCCGCTGGCTCCAGGCCAGGCTCTGCCAACAAGGTGCGTTGCAAGGTTGGAGGAGGGCGCAGAGACTTGCTCTTGTCCCTGTGAGCATCACCCCAGCAGTGACTCTTCACCTCGCAGTGACAGTTCCTCCCAACAGCAGTGTGTTCCCGTTTCCAGTTTCTTCTGCGCTCCCAGCACAGCCTCAGAGACACAGGCAGTTGCCCCTTTGTGGAGGTCAGGGCACTAGCTCTGCAGGGCCCCTCTTCCACGCTTCCAAGTGATGAGCACCCAATCTCCTTTCTTTGTTCTCCCACCCAGAAGGGGAGCTGCTTCCTGCCTCTGTCTTTACCTGTATATTCCCGGTTCACCTTTTCGGCATCCAATACCTGCTTCACCTATGGCCTAGATTAAATTCTCGCTGTTAAAATAACTGGTGTGGTTTCTGTTTTCCTCGTTCACGCCCCTCAGAGACATTGCCTGGGAAGCAAATGAGAGTGTAGCCTCACCTGCCGAGGTTGCCTTGAGGAGCCTGACCTCAGAAATATTGCCGGCAGCCTTAACACGTCAGTCTCTACGGTAAAAGAGCTGCTTCATCACAGGAAAAGTCTCCTAATGTAACACAACCTTTACAAACAAACTCACTCCAGGAGGGAGGGTTTAATTTGAGAAAGCCAGAAGGGACTCTAAATCTTTTTATCCCAATCAAAGCTGTCAGAGCCAGTTAATGTCAGAGCTTGTCAGGTGGCCCCAAAGTCGTTGTCCACCAGGCAGCCATCCTGTCACCAAGGAAACCACATGTCAGAGCAGAAAGCCATGAACAGAGCCCCCAGGAACCAGCCTGAAACTCAATTGTCTGACATGCTTGTCATTATCAACTCTGCTGAGGTGCAGCATCTCTTGCAAGAATGATTCTCTCCTTCCTCAGTCCCCCTGTCTTCTCTTTCCCAAATCAGGTGTACGCCCATCTCTGAGAAAGACAATTCCTAAACCACAGATAAGGAAGGCTGCCTGCTGCATTCACACCAGGACAGTGTCTTTGGGGCACTTCTGCCTACCTTCCCAGGCCCCAGTGACTTCTGGTCATCTAGGATCCTGCCTGGTTGGTGGTCATCAAGTCTGCCCACCCTCCCTGCGCAGCAGTACCGGGAGAGCATGCGCCTACCCTTCCCTCTATCTAAATTGCTGTTGACATCACCACTCTGCAGATAAACACACAAACCTCCACTCGTCAATGACTGGTAACTTCAAAAGTGACAAGAAGATTTATTCTCTTATTCAGTCATTCCACGTATATTCACTGAACATCTCCTGTGTGCCAGGCACTAAGCTGAGCGTTGAGGTTAATAATGATAATTAACCGTTTATCAGGGCAAATGGAGCCAGTGGACACTTAGGATGATCAGGGAGGGCAGTTCTGTAAAGGAGACATAGCAGCTATATTCCAGGCATCTGCTGCTGTGTAACAAAGCACCCCCACACCTGGTGGCTTAAGACCATGACAGTAATTAGTTTGCTCACACATCTGCAGTTTAGGCAGGGCTCTGTGGGAATGACCTGTCTCTGCTCTAGCATCAACCTGGGCCTGGGGGAGGGGCTCATCTGAAGACTGCCTTGTTTACAAGTCTAGTGGTCGATGCTGGCTGTTGGCAGGGACCGCAGCTGGGCTATCAACTGAGACCTCTGCTGCGGTCTCTTCATGTGCCTGCTTGCCTTTTTCACAGCATGGTGCTTGGGTTCCAAGGGTGAGCCTCACGGGAGAGAGAACCAGCTGGAAGTTGCATCACCTTTTCTGACCTAGCCTTAGAAGTTACACGGAGTCACTTGGCAGCATTTTACTCATTAGAAGCAAGTTGCTGAGGCCAGTCCCTCTCCTAGGGGAGGGGAGGAACAACAGTCCATCTTTTGAAAGGTTACAGTAAAAGAATCTGTGGGTGTGTGTAACACCACAAGCTGTGACCTGAAGAAGGAATCTGTGGAAGAGCATTCCAGGAAGCAGTCCTAGTACGGAGAGGCCCTAGGGTGTGTTCAAGGCAATGAAAAGCTAGCAAGGCTGCAGCGCAATGGTCAAGAGGGGAGATGAGGTGAGAGGTATTGGAGTCATGTTAAGCAGTCGCAGATTAGATTAGATGCTATTCGGGTGCAGTGGGAGCCACTGAAGATTTCAGATTTATGTTCACATCTTGAAATCACCCTCCTGTTGCTCTGCAGAGAATGGATTGGGATGACATAGGCATAGGGAAACTGGTTAGGACAATACTGGAGTGGTCTGGTGGAGAGATGACGATGGCTGGGACATGGGACAGGATGATGGCATTGGAGATGAAGAGATGTGCATGCTCTTGATGGTAAGAATTTATTAACAGACTGGATGTGACAGTGATGAAAGGGAGGCAGGTGAGAAGAAGGACTCTCAGGTTTCAGGCATCTGTGTGAACAGTGGAGCCTGTGGTTGGAAGACTATGGGAGGAACTCATTGATATGAGTGAAGAAGGTACAGTCCAGAGTCCATTTTAAACATATAAAGTTTGAGATGTTTGTGAGATAGATGAGAGGCAAGGAATAAACAGTGGAATACAGGAGCTTGAAACTCAGGGAAGCTTGTGGAATCCTCCTATATAATAAAAGGGTAATATGCAAATTGACCCTAACAGCAGAACCACTGGGAATGACTGCTCACTATGACACACACTGACCACCAGGGGGCAGACACTCAATGCAGGAGCTGCCCTCTGGTGGCCAGTGCACTCCCATGAGGGAGCTCTGCTCAGCCACAAGCCAGACTGACAGCTGCCAGCACAGTGGTGATGGCGGGAGCCTCTTCCTCCTCCTCAGTAGTGCTAAGGATGTCTGACTGCAGCTTAGGCCTACTCCCCACTGGCAAGTGGACATCTCCCAAGGGCTCCTGGGCTGCCAGAAGGATGTCTGACTGCCAGCTTAGGCCCGATTCCCCAGGGAGTGGGCCTAAGCCAGCAGGTGGACATCCCCCGAGGGGTCCCAGACTGTGAGAGAGTACAGGCCAGGCTGAGGGACCCTCCTGAGTGCACAAATTTTTATGCATTGGGCCTCTAGTAGAAATATAAATTTGGGAATCATGCCCTAGCTGGTTTGGTTCAGTGGGTAGAGAGTCAGCCCATGGACTGAAGGGTCTTGAGTTCAATTTCTAGTAGGGTGTCTCTTTCACATGGATATTTCTCTTTCTGTCCCTCCCACTCCCTTCTACTCTCTTTAAAAATCAATGGAAAGCCCTAGCCAGTTTGGTTCAGTGGACAGAGCATCAGCTTGCGGACTGAAGGGTCCTGGGTTCGATTCTGATCAAGGGCACATGCCTGGGTTGTGGGTTCGGTCCCCAGTAGGGGGCTTGCAGAAGGCAGTTGATCAATGATTCTCTCATCATTGATGTTTCAATCTCTCTCTCCCTCTCCCTTCCTCTCTGAAATCAACAAAAATATATTTAAAAAAATCAATGTAGAAATGGTCCTTGGGTGAGGATAAACAAACAAACAAACAAACAAATTTGGGAATCATCAACATATAGTTGGTACTTAATACCATGGGCTTAGGGAGAATTTAGATTGAGCCCTGGAAAGAGCAGCCTGCAATGTAGACTGAGAAGAAGTGACCAGAAAGATAAGAAGAAAACTGGGCCTTGGATGTCATAGAAACCAAGAAAGGAGGCTTGGAAAGAGGGACTTCAGAAAGAATGAGTTGATCTGAGTGACTTTCAACTCCTTCAAACCTGAATTTCTATGATTTTATGAATGTCTCAAATCCCTTTAAGCTGGTAAATCCCATGACTCTGTTGTATCTTTGGGAAAACAAGCTTCCTTGATGAATCATTGGGCTTCTCCAAAGACTATAAAAGTGAGTTCTTGGCAACGTGGAATTTTGTATCTGGGCCTTAAAATTACCATAGGTAAGGTCAAGCCCAGAACAAGAATGAGGATCCCTGGAGGGACGCTCAGGCAACCATGTAAATGGCAGAATGTAAATGGAGTTACCTGATCTCCTCTCCCAGTAGGGCTGGCTTAGTCATGCTAGGCCCTTGAGGGTTGGAGACAAATGGCAGCCTTTGTCTTTAGACAGGACCTGAGCGGATGCCTGTCCTTGGATTGCTCCTGTTGGCTGGTGTGGGATTGTTCAAGATTGCGTCACCAGAATGGTGCTGACACACTGATTTAGGATGATTCTCATTTTAGACACAGTTGAATTCAGGGCACTGGACTTCTGGTGACACTGGGCACTGGACACTGCCAACACTTGGGTTGGAGCTGTGTGTGTGGACCCCATGGCTCAGCTCTCACCCATGTATGTTACAATCACAGTGTCATCTCTGTTTCATATTTTCAAAGATTTGGAATGGTGTCAGGCATCCTTTACCCTGTATACCTCCTTGCCATTGGCATCTAGGGTTATCCTCCCACTTAGGCTCCCCACCACACATCAAGAAGTCCTCCGGGGGCTTTTATGGCCATTGCCTTACAATGCTGAAGGCGCTTCCTACCAATGTCCTCTCTTGTCTCCAACCAGGAATACCCAACCAGGAATGGACACTCCTTGTGTGAATAGGACTGATTTTCTTGCTCTGTCTATATTTCCACCTTTCCTCCCACCTTTCCACCAACAGGTGGTGGTTTGTGGAAACAGGAGTAGAAGCAATCGCATTCTAGAAATATCTGATTATGGCCTATAGCATTCAAGAGAATACATGATTTGAAGATGTGTTGTTCTATATTAGTGCTATAAAATTCCAAACAGACAACCTAACCAGAAAATGGATTATCACTCTCATTTTCCTGAATATTCTGGGTAAGATGGGCATTCCTAGTCATCATCAATGGAGCACAAAGACAACATTTGAGAGAGTAATTGGAAGCTGGTCTTCACAGATGCTATGATGGATGGTGCAGCATCATGGGTAATGATGTAAATAGCATTAGAGAAATGGTATTAGAGCCCTAACTAGTTTGGCTCAGAGGATGGAGTGTCAGCCTGTGGACTAAAGGGTCCGGGTTTGATTCTATTCAAGGGCATATGCCCTGGTTGTAGGCTGTATCTCCATTTGGGGGAATGCAGGAGGCAGCCTATCAATGATTCTCCCTCATAATTGATGTTTCCATCTCTCTCTCTCCTTCTCCCTTCCCCTCTGAACTAAATAAAACCATAAAAAAAGAGAAAGAAAAAGAAATGTTATTAGAGAACCATAGGGGCATAAATGAAAATCAGGGAAACAAAAGATCCAAACACCAGGTCATATTGTTTTAATGCAAACATGTTTCAAAGAGATTTCTTAACATATGATTTTTACTGATTTTAGAGAGAGAAGAAGGGAGAGGTAGAGATAGAAACATCGATGAGGGAGAAACATTGGGCAGCAGCCTCCTGCACGCCCTTCAAAGAGGATTGAGCCCACAACCTGGGCATGTGCCCCAACTGGAAATCGAACTAGTGACCTTTCAGTGCACAGAACAATGCTCAATCCACTGAGCCACACTGACCTGGCCTTTTCAAAGAGTCTTGATGTTGTGAGCAGCAGCAGTGCTGCTCTTCCCCTTCTGGTGACAATGAACTACGTGAAGAAATGGAAGGGGCAAAAAACCAGGTAGGTGGGCACATTTGATCTTCCCAAAAAGGTTTTTTAAAAAAAGCTTCTGTGCAACCCTGACCACACTGTAATTGATTAAATAATCACTTGTCATTATTGATGTTTGTGTCCCCTCCAAATTCATATGCTGAAGTCATCACCCCCAATCAATCTGACTGCGTTTGGAGATGGGGGCCTTTAGAGAAGTAATTAAGGTTAAATGAGTTTATAAGAGTGGAGCTCTGATCCGACAGGACCAGTGACCTTTTTAGACAAGACACTAAAGATCTCACTCATAAAGATCTCACTCACTTGTGCACTCAGAAGAGGTCATATGAGCACACAGTGAGAAGGTGGCCAGGAAGAGAGCTCTCACCAGGAACTGAATCTCGGAACTCCCAGCCTCTAGAACTGCGAGAAATACATTTCTGTTGTGTAAGCTACCCATTTTATAGTATTTTGTTATAGCTCAAGCAGGTTAATATAATTAATTTAAATTATGTGTTCCCTCTTAGAAGCCATGCCTCTCCATTTCCCCAGTATCACCAGTGCCTCTCACATGGCAGGCAAACACTCGGTCAATATTTGTTGAATGAATGAATAACTAGTAAGTGAATAAGATGGTAGGTATTATTATTCTCATGTTACAGTGGAGAAAATGGACAGCTGTAAAGAGATACTTAATACTCACAACCCAGAGACACAGAGAGCCTTTCATTAGCCAATTAAATTAGTTAATTAAAAGTGGACCAGGATGAAGTAACATGTTCAAGCACCAGTTATATTAGGAATTGCTTTAGCTGGCTAGTGAAAAGGGTCATATTTGCCCTGACTTCACTCTGGTGTCCTCTCTAATCAAGTTCAGAGATTTGTCAATTTACACCTGTTTCTTTTCCTATAAACCAATGCTCTCAGAGTCAGAGCTTAGAGGAATTTCACTGCCAAAGGCACTGTGGGGGTTTCAGAAGATGAGTATTTGGCTGTCTCCCAAGAGACCTCACAGGGTGGAACTGTCTCTGCCAAGGGTCTGGTCTCCACTGTGCCAGTTTAGAAACTGGATCAGTCTACTGAGTGTAGATCCACCTCTTAGCTGTAAGTCGAATGAATTAAGCTTAGAGAGCTGATGCACGAAGCCAGAATGTCTATTTATTGATTCACAGGAGGACTGGGACTGCTGTTGCCTGGAATGCTGGTCTCCACAGAGCTTGCACACTTTTTCACTGAAGACATCTCCAAAGAAGGCAAATTATCAGAAGATTCCTTCGTGAGCATGGAATCCTAATGAGGGAAGTGAGTTAGAGGGTTCAAATGTTTAATGGCTTAAGCTGGGAAATCTTGACACCATCATTTTTACTACAGAAGTGGTCATGCCAATAGAATATTCACAGTCACTGGCTGAGGGCCATCTCCAGTGGACACTTCTTAAATATTCTTGGCTGATGCTCACCATCATGATGCTCCTTTTCCTATGCTTTCATGGCTAACTAACCCTGCTTTGACTAGCTTTGTGTGGTTGTAGAGCTTAATTCTCAGAGGATAAACTATTTTCTCTTCCCTGCCCCTATTTTTATTGATTTCAGAGAGGAAAGGAGAGGGAGAGATAGAAACATCAATGATGAGAGAGACTCATTGGTTGGCTGCCTCCTGCATGCCCTCTTCTGGAGATTGAGCCCACAACTGGGGATGTGCCCTGACTGGTAATTGAACCGTGACCTCCTGGTTCATAGGTCGATGCTCAACCACTGAGCCACTCTGGCAGGGCCTATTTTCTTAATTTAGGCATACTTGAGGAAGGCCTCACCCAATTCCTCAATAGCCAAAAAGGTCTCTACTATTCTTGTGGTTCTATCTTTATTTAAAAACATTTGAGGACACTTGTCAGAGATCCTTTGTCTCATCTTGGTGCTATGCCAAATTACTAACTTTCTCCATTTTTAGATAAGCTCTATCTTAATTACCACTTATTGATTTTTAAAACTGGTCCACTGATGAATTCTTCCCAAGGCATGAGATTGCATAAGGTTAGTGCCAATGGCAATAATGAGAGTCCGTTTCTTTCCATGATGGTGAAGCCCTGTTAAAGTCACCTTTAAGTATATAGATTCACCAAATTGTCTTGGTTGAACAACTGGCTGTTTTTTTCCAGCAAAAGATTAGTTTGCTGCTTGATAGTTTTAAGCGGCTTCACACCAGAAGTCCTCTCCACCCACATGCCCCTTTGGTGACACTCCTGCTCGGAACATTTTTCTATCCAAATATTAGCAATTGTCCAGATTCTGGTTCTCCATCCTGAAACTCTCTGACCTCCTTATTCAACTTCCATCTCACCCTTCTCTGGATCTTTACAGTCTTCATAGTTTGCCCTGTCGAATCCACTACCTTAAGTTGTTCTCCATGTGCTCCTATCTTGGGCAGATGGCAAAATCTGCAGTGTCAGGGTCATTTTTCCTCTCTTGCATATCCCATGCCATCTGGCTTGCCTGGAGTGAAAAGCCAGTGTCCCCTCAATGCAACAACTTGACCTTACAGAGGTCCCGGGAGATGCTGAAATAGGAGTTGCTGAAGGCTGGAACTACTCTGAGAACATTTGTTTGAAGGAGGAGTTTTCACCAATGTTTTTGAAGGCTCAAGAAAGGAATCTGCTCCCCAGGAAATTCATACTTTTCTCATAGATGTAGGACCATCTATGTTTTGTTAAAATAAGTAGACATGGAAGCTCTTAAAGTATTCTTCAAAAGCTCGCAGATGACATGAAGACCATAGAATGTCAGAACCGAGAGAAACTAGGACAATCCAGTCCTCCTCATATTTATGCCATAAACAGTGATTTCCTGTTGTGTGCCAGGCACAGTGCTGGGGCTCAGAGATACAGAGGTGAATGATGGAGTCCTTGCTTTTTAGGAGTGTGTGGTTTCTTGCAGAGATCACAAAGAGGTGGCTCAAGGGCTCCATAAGGCCATTTCAAAATGAGAAGTTTTGGAAAATTGGAAGATCCAATCCTCCGAATTTGCACCCCTATGGCTGCTTCATCATTTATATCAGGAACTGACAAACTTTTTCAGTAAAGGGTAGATAGTAACTATTTTAAGTTTTTTGGCTCATGTGGTCTCTGTCACAAGTACTCAGCCCTGCCTTTGTAACATGAAAGCAGTAATGGAAATACATAAACAGGTGAGTGTAATTATGTTTTAATAAAATTTTATTTACAAAAAAATATGGTAGTTTCAACTTGGCCCATGGACCATAGTTTTCCATCCTCTGGTTTGTACCAACAGCTTGACCGAGGAAGGGATATGAATTCACTATCTCCAGTGTCGTGAAAGCAAACTATGGCAAGTTTAGTACAGTTGTGGGCAGGTGCTGTAGGAGCTCAGGGTTGGGTGAAGGTTCAAAATCCACTGGGAGGGAGAGAAAAGAGCCTCCAGAAGATTCTCAAGTGTCTGGTTAGGAGACCACGTGGATGTAGTCTCAGTCTCAATAGAGGAAAAATTATCAGGTTGTATTTGAGGTGCCTATGAAGCACGTAGACATCTATGTGGGCATAAGAGTGTTTATTGTACTATTCTTTTAACTTTACTGTATGTTTGAAATTTTTGTGGTAAAAAATAGAAAAAACAATGTAATATGGGATTTGTAAATATAAATTATAAAAATTGAATAAAAATGTACTAAAAATTAACACTTTAAAATCTAGGAGATAATTGTCTGTTGCAAAGTTGAATAATGCCTTAACCCTCTTAGGTTTCTGTTTTTTTACTTCAAATAGGGGGAAGGGAGATGAGTTGACTAAAAGAATAATTGAGTTCTAAACTAATTAATCAAAAACCAACCAACCAAGAAGCATTTATTAAGCAATTACTTTGAAGCCATTTGTTAGATGCTGTGGAGAGTACAAAAGAAGTAGGACTTGAACTCTGCCTCAAGGAACTTCGTGTTTTAGGGAAGACCTAAGTGGCTATTCACAAAACAATCAAGGAACAACCTAAGATTTTGTAGTCCTCTAGGCTTTCCAAAAAAGAGAAAGAGAATTGAGAGTCACTTGGCTAGAAGCCAAGAGATAAGAGAAACTCATTCCATTTATAATCATTAGTATTTGATTTGAGTGTTTATCTTTAATTATATTTGTTTAATTTCTCTTATCAGAATCTGAGTCTTAAAAAAGTAGGACAGTGGGGGAGGTCAACCAGGGATATAAGTTGGGAAGGAAGTCAGGTAGGGCAAAGGTTTACTCAGAAGACACAGGTGAAGTGGTGGTTGGGTACTGTGCAGGAGCCCTGGCTGAAACATCAGAAGTGGCTATTGGGAAGTTCTCTAGGATATGGGGCAGGGTCAAGATGAGAGGTGAATTTAGTGCAGCCACCATGGTTCAGTGGTTGAACGTCTACTATGAACCAGAAGGTCACTGTTCTATTCCTGGTCAGGGCATATGCCCAGGGTTGCAGGCTCAATCCTAGTGTGGGAAGTCTATGAGGCAGACAATCAATGATTTTCTCTAATTATTGATGTTTCTATCTCTCTGAGACAAGTATCAAGGTAAACTCTCAAATAAGCTTAATATTTCTAAAAGGAAACTTCCTAGTCTTAAACATCAGGGTCCCTTAGGCAACATCTAGTTCTTCTGTGTCAGGAGCCAGTCCTAGTTGCTCCAGCCCCACTCACTGACCAGGTCTGTGTTCAATGTCATGGGCTTCTGGCATTCAGATCTTAATCACCTCCACCTGCCTTTTCCCCACCTTGAGCTATTAGGATACTCAGAATATTCCCTCTCACCTGAAATTTGGAGTTTGGGCTGACTGTTTGCACTGAATTTTGACACTGTCCACAGACTATTTTTATAGAGGTGGTAATTATGATGAGGGAAAAGTGAAGCCATTTTTGGTTAGAACTTTGACCATCTTGAATAATCCATTCCCCATTTCTGTGTGATTATCTTCAAAGGGATTTGAAAAAAAAGAAAGCATGATCTCTACCAATGAACTGCCATAAGGAGGTAGGATTAGAGAACACTGGTTATCTACATACAATAGAATAAATTTGGGCCAAAATCTTATATCACTCACAAAAATCAACTCAAGGCAGATTAAAGACTTCAATATAAAATCCTATACAATAAAGAGGTAATATGCAAATTGACCATCACTCCAACACACAAGATGGCCGCCCCATGTGGTCAAAGATGGCCACCCCCATGTGGACACAAGATGGCCGGCAGGGGTGGGCAGTTGTGGGTGTAGGCCAGCCAGGGGAGGGCAGTTAGAGGCAATCAGGCTGGCAGGGGAGCAATTAGGCATCAATCAGGCTGGCAGGGGAGTGGTTAGGGGGTGATCAGGTTGGCAGACAGAAGTGGATAGGGCAATCAGGCAGGCAAGCAAGCCATTGGGAGCCAGCAGTCCTGGATTGTGAGTGGTATGTCCCACTGCCTGTTTAGGCCCTATCCCACCAGGATTGGGCCTAAATGGGCAGTCGGACGTCCCTCAAGGTGTCCCAGATTGGAGAGGGTGGAGGCCGGGCTGAGGGACAACCCCCTTCCCGTGCATGAATTTTGTGCACCAAGTCTCTAGTCTGTAACTATAACTCTTAGAAGAAAGCATAGGGGATGCCAAGCTCATGATGCTGGTTTTGCAAATGAGGTATGTATGTGTGTGTGTGTTTTGAATTGATACCAAAAGCATAGGCAACAAAAGCAAAAATAAACAAATAAGTGGTATTATGTCAAATTAAAATGTTTTTGCACAGCAAAAGAAACAATCTATAATAAGAAAAGGGTAATATGCTAATTAGAGCAGGCATCTTCCGGACGTCATTCCAGTCGTCTTTCCTAACAAAGCTAGGCCAGAGGGAAGCCAGCTCAAGTCCTGGGTGCCTACTGGCCACTGGAGGAGAAAAATAGCCTGGGTCCCAGGTGCCGGAGAGAAGCTGGTGCTGGCAGCCAGGGAAGAAAGACCTACTCTTGCACAAAGAGTAGACTTAATACTTCATTTTAGGACTTAAAAACTTTTCCTTTTGTTTCTCCCTTTCCTTCTTCTGAATATACTTTCTCTTCCTGATGATTTGACTTTTAAGTGATCGAGCAATCCCTGCATCCCAAGGTTTCTATGGCCAAGCCATGATACTTTATTCTCCCACCTCCTTTTCAATATTTACCCAGAATATGTTGTATTGATAGAGAGAGAGAAAGAGAGAGAGAGAGAGAGAGAGAGAGAGAGAGAGAGAGAGAGAGAGAGATGAGAAACATCAATTGGTTGTCACCTATATGTGCCCTATAAAGGTTGAACCCACAACCTTTTGGTATACAGGACAATGCTCCAACCAACTGAGCCACATAGCTAGGGTTATTTTTCCATTTTAAACAGTGCTATGGATTATTTATTTATTGTTTTCACATGTCCTCTGTTATCCCTTTGATTTATTTAACATTTAAACCTACAAATATGTATATGTCTATATATGTGGATGTATACTATATGTACACATATACACACACAAATATATATACATACTAGAGGCCTGATGCATGAAATTCATGCAAGAGGCTTGGCCCTCCCAGTCACAGTGGCTGCCTTGGCCCTCGCAGCCCTGGCTTCATCCGGAAGGTCGTCTGGCTGTGTGGTCCAATTAGCATATTATGCTTTTATTATTATAGATCATTATAGATGTGCACATATGTTAAAGTAACCAGATTATGTCCAAGATGCAGTTGTTCATGCTAAGCCCTATGTCAGCAAATCAAAACTTTACTAAGTTTCTATGCTCGGCTCTTCCAGAAAAGGAAGGCCTAGATCGATCAATCAATGCGTGCCGCTCAGCACACATCACCTAACTTGGTTCCAAGGCCTCCCTTTGCTCCATATAAGTAACCCTGTTTTAACCAGTCAGCAAATGCCCAGTCTAACTTTCTTGTTTCGTTCACTTTGCTCTATAAACATCTCTCGCCTCTATAAACATCTTCAGAGCTGCTTTCCATCTGCTAGATTGGATGCTGCCGGATTCATGAATCATCAAATAGAGCCGATAAGATCTTTAAAATGTACTCAGTTCAATTTTGTTATTTAACAGTTTAAAAATAGGACAACAGGCCCCAAAAGGAGTCACTTATGCTAAGTCCCACATCACCAAACTGAGGCAGTTTCAGTACTTACAGAAATGGAATTTCAAATTAGTCAATCGAGAATTGCCTGATCAGCAGTAGTGAGGTAATCTGACTCCTGCCATTCCCGAAAGGAAAGGAATCATGCAATAACCAACCTGCTTTTCTTTGCCTGCTTTCTTCTGCCGATAAAAGTCTTTCATCTTCCAACTGTAGGTTGAAGGCTGGGGAGGGTTGCGGGGGGAGAGGGGGAGTTAAGAGATCAACTGAAAGACTTGTATGCATGCATATGAGCATAATCAATGGACACAAGACACTGGGGGATAGGGGAGGAGGGGGGATGGTCAAGGGGAAAAAGTGGAGACCTATCTAACACGTGTTGTAATACTTTAAGCAATAAAACAAAATTTAAAAAAAATACAGCCCCTCAGAGCTCCTTTCTATCTACTAGGCTGGATGCTGCCCAATTCTCAAATTGTTAAATACAACCAATCAGATCTTTAACACTTACTCAGTTGACTTTTATATTTTAACAACACATATAATTAATTTAAAAATAATTTAGAAATGAAGGGTTTCCTTTGAGTACACATCTCCTGGCTAGAACCCTTCCCCCAGGAGGGTAGATGATAAGTTGTCTTTAACCATTCATTTATTACATAAAATGTTCACATGACGTTTCTTTTTTGCATTTCCTTCTTGAAGCCTTTTAAAGATAATTTTAGCCTTTCAGCCAATATAGATTGATATGCAAACTTGTTTTGTGTGGCTTTTTTTGACCTTCATCTTTCTATTTCCTCTGTTCTTTTGCCACTGAAATTGAAAGACAGTAAAAGATAATTCCCCCCTTTAACATGATTTAGTGCCTTTTATTGTTCATAGTCAGAAAGTCCTGTGTGGCCTATATAAACCTCTTTCTGTTAGTCATAGTAAAACTAGGGAAAGGAGTATGGGAGTAGGCCAAGTGATCAAATATTCATGTGATGAGGAAAAAAATAAACATTGTGGGGAAAGGGGGAGGGGAAAAGAGGGAAATGGAAGAAAGGTAGGAAAAATATCTTATCTAATAAAAGAGTAATATTGAAATTGACTGTTTCTACGGACACCTAAGTCACGCCCACCAGCCAATCAGAGCGGCTGTATGCAAATTAACCCAGTCAAGATGGAGGCCAGCAGTCACGGAGCTAGAGTAAACAGCAGGCTTCCGTTGCACCAGGAGTAAACTGTCTGCCTAGGCCGGCTGGGCCTCTCTCTGCTCCAGGCAACATAGTTGCAATTATAGAAGCCATGAAGCTGAACCAAACAGGAGGCTTCCATTGCACCAGCGATGGAGGAAACTGTCTGCCTAGGCTGGCTGGGCATCTACTAAGGCAACATTCTTTCAATTATAGAAGCCACAGGAGCTGAAGCCAACAGGAGGCTTTGTTACCTGCCTAGGCCTCAGCTTAAAGCAACAATTTCAATTATAGAAGATAAATAAACCCCAGAAACCTGCTTCCAGCCAGCCTTGCTGGGACGTTGGGTCAATGGGAGCTGTGGGCAGCCTGAAAGCCTGAAAACTGCCCTCAGCCCCGCACCCAGGCTGCCCAGGCACCCCAGTAGGGACCCAAACCCTGAAGGGACTGTGGGCAGCCTGAAAATGGCCCTCAGCCCCGCACCCAAGCTGCCCAGGTACCCCAGTAGGGGCCCAAAACCTGAAGGGACTGTGGGCAGCCTGAAAACGCCCCTCAGCCCCACACCCAGGCTGCCCAGGTACCCTAGTAGGGGCCCAAAACCTGAAGGGACTGTGGGCAGCCTGAAAACGTCCCTCAGCTCCTCACCCAGGCTACCCAGGCAGCCCAGTAGGGACCCGAACCCTGAAGGGACTGTGGGCAGCCTGAAAACGCCCCTCAGTTCCTCACCCAGGCTGCCCAGGCACCCCAGTAGGGACCCAAAACCTGAAGCGGCTGTGGACAGCCTTAAAATGGCACTCAACCCCTCACCCAGGCTGGTCACACCCTAATGGGGTGAGGGTCCACACTGGGGGATTAGGCCAGCCTGCAAACAGCCATCAGCCCCTCACCCAGGCTAGCCAGGCACGCCAGCAGGTGGACATCCCCTGAGAGGTCCCAGACTACAAGAGGGCACAGGCCGGGCTGAGGAACACCCTGAGTGCACAAATTTTTGTGCACCGGGCCCCTAGTAAATAAATAAAAGAAAACTGGGAAGAAGGGGAGGTTAAAGAGAGAGCCCTGTAACAGCCAATTTGACTTAGAACCTTCAGGCAGCCTTAATGAATCCTGCCTACACAGTGGTCAACGTTTACTGTGTTAACTCAGAATGTATGCTTCCTGTATGGTAAATGGGAACATGGGCCCCTTCCCTTGCTCCAACTTCCCGTCCTGCCCTCTGGGAATAAAGTGAAGGCCATCTGTAAGCAGACGGTGAGAGCTTGGGAACCTGACCAGTAACTTGATCGAAGAAAGGCCAAAGAGAAACTGGTTCTAGATATGAGCCTGGATTGTAAACAATGGGTGTTTGCATCCGTCTACCTCTCCCTGCATGCCCTGTTTTTCTGTTTTCTGTACTCTATAAAACCTTGTGTGTGTGGCAGCAAGACAATAGCACTGGCCAGCTGCCCCTGGTGTGGCCTGTCCAGAGGCCGGATGGACCTTAGCAGGACAACTTCACCAGTGGCAGCTGGTATGGTGGTAAATTTCACTGTTTGGCTGCCACCAAGGCACTCATAAGTCCTAATAAATCCATCTCTTTCATAGCCAGTCCTCCGGGTTATTACTTTGGAATCCACAAATTATACACTGAGGTTTTCTGGGACCTCAGCACTTTGCATAACACTGCCATTAGGACTTACCTACTTTGAAATACCCTCTATGTAGTGTTTTACTGCAGGGTGGCACAAGAACGTGATCAAGCTTTTTCACTTGTGTGGAACTTTCTAGTACAGGAGTATCCACAAATGAAATCTGAAGGTGGACTCAGGACGGAGGTCCTAAAGAAGGCGATCTGAAGATGGTAATCTTGGCCAAACCTCTTGCTCTGCTTCAGTGGAGCCTCTCTGCCAATCCAGTCAGTAGTGTTGACATCATTTGGAATGGAGAGTGCTATCAGCTGTTATCTAATTCAACCTCGTCTTAGCTGCACCACATTACCCTGTGGGTGACGTCAACCAAGCCTAATAAAATCAGGAGGCTTTGGCTAGAACAAATGATAAAGATTTATTCAAGGGCCGTAGGGTTTGCAAACTGTAAACACAATTAGGCATTATCCAGAATGTTACGAAGCAAAAAGAAAAGCTAAGAGTAAAAGTACATTCTTGAGAAAAATCCATCCTGAATTCTTAGCCGCTGGATGGGCCAAGCTGGTAATATTCTAGAAGATGACTGGTGGGCTGGGTAACGGATGTCAGACAGTTTGAATAATGGATATTAGGAAGCCTGGATACATGAATATTCTTTCCTTAGTCCTTCAAGGGGAAATCAGGTTACCTGGAGGTTTGATGTATATCTGGGCATTGATATAGGACTGCAAAGTTCAAAAGCTTAAGTTCCCAGGTTAATTAAAATAATACTATAATTGTTTCCTCACACCTGAACCTATTTGATTTTAGGAATTTAACAACTTGACTATAGTGACTCCACTTTATTTCTTCACTCTATTCCTCAGTGAATTAACCATCTGTCTCAATTTTCTCAACTATAAAACAAGATTAAGATATTACCTACTTCAAAAAGGGTGTTATTAAAATAACGTAAGTCAATATTACACATATAAATGTAAAACACTTTGAACCATGCACACAGTAAGTGCTTAAAAAATGAGAGCTATTAAAACAGAATTGCCTTGGGAGAAACCTGTAATTGCAAATATCAACTCTTCTTCTATGCCAGCACATTTCAAAGTGTGGTGTGGGGACCACTGGGGGTGTGTTCTGAGGACCATTTTTAGGGGTCGATGAAGTAAAGACTATTTTCTTTTAAAAAAATACTTATTGGAGGATTTCAGAGAGAGGGAGAGAGAGAAACATCGATGTCAAAGAGAAACATTGGTTGCCTCCCAAACCTACAACCTAAGTATGTGCCCTGACCAAGAATCAAACCCGCAACCTTTTGGTGTCCAGGACGATGCTCCAACCAACTGATCCACCTGGTCAGGGACAAAACTATTTTCTTAATGTAACCAATCCAGGTAGGCGGGTTCGTTGCACATGGCACAACTGAAAAGGCAGTGAGTGGTCTTTTGCAGAGAGGATTCATTTTGAGCAACTATACAAGGAAACCAGAGGCAAAGCTCAAATCAGTCTTCCCACCAGCACAGTTAGTGACGTTTGTGGTGGACAGGAAGGGGTCGGCTTCAGGAGCTGACCGGGTAGTCTTACAGAAAGTCTGTGGTTCTATGCAGGGCAGTCAGGCTTCACGTCTCTTCATATTGCATGTGCAGAAAATGGCTAGTTAGCTTGATTGGAGGGTGGAGTATTAGGCCCCTTTACATTAGAAGTTCATCTGCTGGGCAAGGATAGTCGATCTGTACAAACTCCAGCTGTGGAGACTAGTCTGATAGGGTTTGGCCTGGCTGTTGCTGGGGTTTGGGAGGAAGCTTGTTGGTATTTCTAGAAAGACACTCAAAGGAACAGGTAATATTCAGTTTTATTAATAATATGAAGCAGTTACTTGCCGTTTTCATCCTCATCCCCTCAAGGAGTGTTTTCCAGATCTACATGGGAAGTGATGTTAACATACAGAAGCAGTAGAAGAATCTAATCTATGAAACCTTAAAGAAACTTTTATTTTTAAAAAGAAGTTACTTATAAAAATGTGATTTATGTTAACATGTAATGTATGTTATTTCAAATGAGTATTTTAATTTTGTTTTAATTTCTAGTACAATTAATATCAATATAACTTATTGCTCTTTGGGGTCCTCAATACTTTTTATTTAAGAGTAAAAAGGGATCCTGTGAACAAAGCTTGAGAAGCCACGCTGTGATGCAGCTCATGACCGAATAAATGTGGATGCCTTGTGATCGCCACGTCCGGTTTTCCAGCCTGTATACACTGTTTTCTTGTGGTTTCTGTCCGGACTGAACTCCTTCCATTTCCAACTGTCAAAGTCCTACTCCTACCTCCGGAGCATCGCATTCTCTCTGAAGCTGGTCCAAATTCCGCTCCCTCTTCTCTTCCCTTTCCAGCGCCAGGGCCTCCCTGGGGGCACGTGCCCTTTGCAGCCTTGGGTATCCATCTGCGTTGACCAAGACTAGCGGGCTGGGCCGGGTCTGGGTTTCTCCTGATCTGAGCGCTTGTCCCGGCACCAGCACCTCTCAGCCACAATATTCACCAACCAAAGGCGTGCCTGGGCTCAACTGGGCCGGACGGCACCGGAGGGTCACCCGGAACCGAGGAGGCCACTACAGTCCAGTGGCAGCGAGAAGCAGCAGGACCTACATTAGGCCACCACGCACCGCGCCCACTTCCATGCCGCCCGGATGGCCAGGAGCACGGGGCTGCGCGAGGGGCGGGGCTGCGCGAGGGGCGGGGCCGCGCGCCTGCAGAGGGCGTGGCCTCAGGCGCGCGCGGGAAAGGGGCTGGCGCTGCCTGCGCGCGCACAGGCGAGGGCCGCGCGTAGCACGCTACGGGCCGGATGGCGGCGGCCGCTGCAGGAAGCGGGACGCCCCGCGAAGAGGAGGTGTCCAGTGGGGAGGCAGCGGCCCCGCAGCCGCCAGCTCCGACGAGTGCGCCCGGGGCCCGTCTCTCGAGGCTGCCTCTGGCGCGAGTGAAGGCCTTGGTGAAGGCGGACCCTGATGTGACGCTCGCGGGACAGGAAGCCATCTTCATCCTGGCACGAGCCGCGGTGCGGCGGGAGCGCGAGGAGCCCTGGGACGCGGGTGGGGCGTGGCTAGGGGCGTGGCTTCGCTGCAGCTAGGGGCGGGGCTTAGCGGCGGCGTGGGCCGGCGTTGGGATGGAGAAGGTGGAGGAGGAGGAGGGTCCAGCGAGGTGTCGGGAAGAGCCGGAAGTGGGAGGTGCTGGGGCCGCGTGAGGTGTGAGTGTAGCAAGGGGGACGGTAAAAGGTGGTGTACGGTAGTATTAGTGCCTCATCCAGACGGCGAGGACAACCACTTTCTTTTTTAAAAAATATATTTTATTGATTTTTGTACAGAGAGGGACAGTTAGAAACATGGATCAGCTGCCTCCTGCACACCCCCTACTGAGGATGTGCCCGCAACCAAGGTACATGCCCTTGACCGGACTCGAACCTGGGACCCCTCAGTCCGCAGGCTGACGCTCTATCCACTGAGCCAGACCGGTCGGGGCGAGGACAACCACTTTCAGTTGCATCTCCAGTGTCTGGCACAGACCTTGTAGGAGTCTCTAGTGAATGAGTGGGGTGGACTGACCAAGGCGGGAGGAGAGAGGTGTCACGGCTGCGGGGGAAGCGGAAAGGGGGATGCACCTTCATGAGGTCCAGGCCCCCTTCAACTTCCCGGGGGACCTCCCCAAGCATCCGAGCCCCCCCATCCCACTCCTCCCCCCACTCACAGATAGAGGCTCTCAACAGTTGTGCCCGTACCCACGCACACAGCAGGCCCTCAGATAACATCCTTCCCGTGTAATGTGGGTGAGGTGCCATAGGAGCTTAACTGTTGGCCACATCACGGCGTCTCAGGCAAAACTGGTCTGGTTCATCCGGCGTTTCGCCTAAAGTCTCAGAATATTGAGGGCTTACCGTCCACCTCTCCCGTTTGCTTCCCAGGAACTGTTTGTGGAGACGATTGCAAAGGATGCCTACTGCTGTGCTCAGCAAGGAAAGCGGAAAACCCTCCAGCGGAGAGATCTGGGTAGGGTGGCGCTGTGGTCCCTGCTGCGGAGGAGGCTGGGCGGAGCTTAGTGGTTTCGGAGGCCTCACTGCAAAATGGGAGGCGCCAGAGGGTCTCTGTGATTTCTGTTGGACTGCCATCGTGCCAGGAAGCCCTCCGTTTAGAGTCGCTATGCTCTGGGTGGCTGGTGTGATGTCGGGACAGAGAGTGAAAGCTGACCAGACCCCTTCATGCTCCCTGCCATGTTGTGCCAGGTTTGATATTGCTTCCCCCCCTACTCCACCCCCTAGGAACTGGGGATTTGATTTCTGAGTTTTCTTTCTAGGTGGTAACTATCATATATGTGCACGCGTTCACATAATCGTATTTCACTTTCCCTGCTATATTGCTAAGCTCTTCTCTGATGACACTCAGAGCAAAGAGGTTCCCTTCACTGAACTGTATTTGCCCAGGCCTTTCTTACTCTTATATAGAGAGAGAGCTGATAGGTAAGATTTGGTGGTGGAGTAGAAATGGATTTCAAGTTAGCAAAGGGACACATTTTATAAATACTTGCCTCCTTCAGTGTGTGGGTTATGCTCTTCGTGGGGGCTGATGTACCAATGACCAGAGGTAGTCAGGTGTCCCTTTACCTTGTGTTTCAGACAATGCAATAGAAGCTGTGGATGAATTTGCTTTTCTGGAAGGTAAGTTCTCTACCAATGGGTAGTTATTTCCAGCTGTCTTTTCCATGCTAACGATCTGAGTTCAAAACCTTATATAAAATGGATGCATGGTTCTTCTTTGATTGTGTAGGGATAATTCTTTCTCCCTACTTCCTGTGGATAGGAACAACTAGTAATTTAATAAATCTGGTGGGATTTAGAAATTTCAGTTTCCTTGGGGAGTTAGAACTTCTACCTGAGGATTGCTAATCGTAAAGAAATGGGAGAGAAATCTAAATCGAAGTGGAGTTAGGTGGATTCTGAAGTTTAATTCCCACTTTGATCTTGCCCTAGGTATAAATAAATCTTTTCCCTCTTAATGCTAGAAAGCAGAAACAATTGCCACCATTTAAAGAATGTTTTTTTTTTTCTTCAACTTCTTGTTCCTTTTTTTCTTGAGTGATTATTTTGCTGCCTTGAGAGATTCTATACTCGCCTGTATCTGTTTGTTCTTAGGAATTTTAGATGAACTCATGTTTACTAACTAAATCTTGTAAATTGAAATAGCAAATATTTGAAATATCTCATTTCAGCTACCTTCTTTCAGAACTATTTCAGACTTCACTATACCAAGGTATTCTCATTACCTCCTTCAAGCCTTATTACCATCCAAAAATCTTTGTTGTATTTTATTATGTTTATACCTTTCTTTTGCATTTTTATATCAATCTAGGCTCCTGGTCCTTTGAGATATTCTTTGAAATGTCTTTAAATTCCCATGACCAGCTTCAAGTATATTCTTAATTTATAGCATTTTCTTAAGCTCTCTGTTCATGTACTCATGATTCTTAAAACTAACTTGTTAGCTACCTGCCTAAGGCAGGCAACTTCTTGTGACTGACTTCCTATTAGTCTTCCAATCAAAAATACTGGGCCCCTACTTTTCCTGCTCATTTTTAGTTACCAGCTCTTCAGGTTTGTATTTTAAAGCTATAACACTAGCCCTGTGGGAGTAAATTAATTGGAGTGTGCCAGGAATGGAAGTGGAGAGATTTTAATGCAGTTTTCTATCCCACCCTCTTCCATGGCATAGTGCTTAGCTTGGACTTTATGAGGAAGGTGTGCCACCTTAGCTTGGATTTTTAGTAATGCCATTTATTGAGCAGTAGATGTGTTCATTTTCATGTTCCAATAGAATAATCTCAGTAATTGAATCCTCTGTTACATTACATTAATATATCAGAATTTTGACCATTTTAGCCTCTATGGATTTAGTTAGTATTATTATTTTGTACCTGTTAAAATAAATGTTCTTATGTCCTTAGTAGTGTATGTTCTAAGTAGAAAATTACCTTTTTCTTTTTTTAATCAAGGCAATATATATTCATGCTAAAAATCAGATAGTGCCCTAGCTGGTTTGGGTCAGTGGATAGAGCATCGACCCTTGGACTGAAGGGTCCTGGGTTCAATTTTGGTCAAAGGCATGTACTTCGGTTGCGGGTTCCCCAGCCCTGGTCGGGGTGCGTGCAGGAGGCAATTAATCGATATGTCTCTCTCACATCAGTGTCTCTGTTTCTCCCTCTCACTTCCACTTTTTCTAAAAATCAATGGAAAAATATCCTCAGGTGAGGATTAACAACAACAAAAAATCAGTTACCTAATAGCTATAGTGAAATGCAGCTGTTGCCCTCACCCTTTTGCCTCTGTTTTTAGCTTTCAGGTGGCTACTCATATTCCTAAACAATATGCTTCCTCCTTGATTTATCAACTGCAGATGTTGTTAATTCCTGCTATGATAAATGAAGATTTGGCTAACCTATACTACCCCATAAATCCCTTCCTCCTTTTTTAAAAAAATATATTTTTATTGATTTCAGAGAGGAAGGGAGAGGGAGAGAGAGATGGAAACATCAATGATGAGAGAGAATCATTGGTTGTCTATCTCCTGCACGTCCTCCACTGGGAATCAAACTCGAGACCCTTAAATCCACAAGCTGACACTCTAGCCACTGAGCCAAACCAGCTAGGGCCTTCTTTTCTTTTTTGGGGGGTGTTGTATCATTATTTTTAGTTCCTTTATTACTTTTACAGTCTATATAACACACCAAAATGTCTATTTTTTTGTTGTACCCAACTTTCATCATATGTCTTGTCTTCACACTTTGTGAAGTATGACTGTTACTGCGCCTGTCCTTTCCTTTCCTGCTTTTAGCCCACTCCTAGCTCTTGCTTTGTGTCATCTACACTTATTCATTGACATTGTTGAGGCTGATGACATATTATCAGAATTAAATCATGTTTTATCTGTAGGTTAAGTGTAGAAGTTGAAAACAGTACTGTGAATAGTCTTCATGTATACTCTTTCTGTTCCTTAATAATTCATATAGGTCCCTCCCTGCAGGTTACTGTTATCAGACTCTGTAATCTTCTGGATACTTTATGCAAATAAGTGTAAATTTGTATATTCTTGTAAGTTTTTCCTTATGAAATGCAATGTGAACAAATATAAAGACAATTAATAATCAAATAAACAACATTGTAACCACCAACTAAGGCAAAGAGCTAGACTGTTGTGAGTCCTCAGAAGCTCCATGTATATTTCTTCCTCATCATATTCCTTCCTGTGCCCTGTCCTGACATAACTGTTTCCTGACTTTTTGGTAATTAGTTCCATGATTTTCTTTATAATTTTACCACATAAGCATGCATCTGTAAATATGAGGATTGAATTTTGTATTTTTTTGAACTTTGTACAAATAGAACTAAACTGTATATATTCATTCATCAGCATCTGTTTCATAACTGTTTTCTTTAGGTTAATTCATTTATGAGATTCAGCTTTGTGGTTACACATATATCTAGTTTTTCCATTTTCTTTGTTGTATGGCATGCCATTATGCGACAATACCATAGTGGAACCATTTTAATGTCAATATTGGATAATCTTTTTTTTTGATGTGTGCTATTATGAACAATTAGTTATGAATATTCTTATATGTGTTTCTCTGGGTATGTATATGTATATGTATATGTATATGTATATGTATATGTATATGTGTATGTATATGTGTATGTATAAAACTCCTGGGGCATAGGATATGTGTATCTCCCTTTTGTAGGTATTGCTGAACTTCCTGTATTACCTCATTCACATTAGTGCCAGTAGTATATAATAACTCTCATTGCTCTTTCTTCTTACCAGCACTGGGTATTATGAGAGTTTTTATTTATTTATTTTTTTTATTATTACATAAAGTTTTACAAAGATTAGTACATATATCTCTTTTTCCCCCTGCCCTTCCCCCAGCCTCTCCTACCCCCTAGTGTTTTGTGTCCATTAGTTATGCTTAAATGCATGCACCAAAGTCCCTTGGCTGATCTGTTACCTCCCCCCCAATGTTCCTGTCCTTATTGCTGTAATTTGACAGTTTGTTTGATGCTGCTCTGCCTCTGAATCTATTTTTGTTCACCAGTTTATAATGGTTATTATTATCCATAGATGAGTGAGGACATGTGGTATTTTTCTTTCATTGACTGGCTTATTTCACTTAGCATTATGTTCTCCAGCTCCATCCATACGCCTGCAAATGCTAAGAACTCTTTCCTTTTTACAGCAGCATAGTATTCCATTGTGTAGATGTACCACAGTTTTCTAATCCATTCATCTATTGATGGGCACTTAGGCTGTTTCCATATTTTAGCTATGGTAAATTGTGCTGCTATGAACATAGGGATGCATGTCCTTTCTGATTGGTGTTTCTGGTTTCTTAGGATATATTCCCAGAAGTGGGATCACAGGGTCAAAAGGGAGATCCATTTTTAATTTTTTGAGGAAACTCCATACTGTTCTCCACAGTGGCTGCACCAGTCTGCATTCCCACCAGCAGTGCACGAGTGTTCCTTTTTCTCCGCATCCTCTCTAGCACTTGTCGTTTGTTGACTTGTTGATGATAGCCATTCTTACAGGTGTGAGATAGTACCTCATTGTTGTTTTGATTTGCATCTCTTGGATGATTAGTGACTTTGAGCATGTTTTCATATGTCTCTTGGCTTTCTGAATATCCTCTTTTGAAAAGTGTCTATTTAGGTCCTTTGCCCATTTTTTGATTGGATTGTTTGTCTTCTTTCTGTTAACTTGTATGAGTTCCCTATAAATGTTGGAGATTAAACCTTTATCAGTGATAACATTGGCAAATATGTTCTCCCATGTAGTGGGTTTTCTTGTTGTTTTGTTGATGGTTTATTTTGCTGTGCAGAAGCTTTTTATTTTGATAAAGTCCCAATTGTTTATTTTCTCTTTAGTTTCCAATGCCCTAGGGGCTGTATCGGTGAAGAAACCGCTTTGGCATATGTCTGAGATTTTGTTGCCTTTGTATTCCTCTAGTATTTTTATGGTTTCCCGTTTTACATTTAAGTCTTTATCCATTTTGAGTTTATTTTTGTGTATGGTTTGAGTTGGTGGTCTAGTTTCATTTTTTTGCATATATCTGTCCAATTTTCCCAGCACCATTTATTGAAGAGACTGTCTTGGTTCCATTGTATGTTCTTGCCTCCTTTGTCAAATATTAATTGAGCATATTGATTTGGGTCGATTTCTGGGCTCTCTATTCTATTCCATTGATCTATATGTCTATTCTTGTGCCAGTACCA